>OY759270.1:31474988-31692488 GCA_963662155.1 Lamellibrachia columna
CATAATGGAGCTGCTGAAGTTCTTCATCACAACTACATATTTTAGCGTCAGGGGCACCATTTATCAGCAGACGTTTGGCACAGCAATGGGAAGTCCGGTGTCACCTGTAATCGCTAATCTCTTCATGGAATGGCTGGAACAGCAAGCTATTCTCACAGCATAAATAACGTGCAAACCGAAATTATGGAAGAGATATGTGGATGATGTGATGGACGTAGTGAGGAAGGGATGTGAACAAGAACTGACAGAGCATCTCAACAGCATAGACACCACAGGCAGCATTAAGTTCAGCATTATGTAGAAGAGAGCGACAACTCCCTGCCCTTCCTGGGCACACTTATGATACGAAAGGGAGATGGACCATTGAAACTCCTAGTGTATCGGAAGAAGACGCATACAGACCAATATCTGAACTTCACGTCTCACATTACACCAGAAACTAGGGGTCATCAAAACGTTACTGGATAGATGTAACAACATCTCATCAGAGCCAGAAAAGAAAGAGGTGGAACACATCATCAAAGCACTAGAAAGATGTGGGTACCAAAGTTGGACCATAAAGAAGGTGTAAGAACAGCAATCTCAGAAGGAAAAAACAAAGAAAAGAAAGAAAAGAACACAGAGAAATCCAAAGGTATAGTCACTCTCCCATGTGTCAAAGGAGTAACAGAACCCATACAGCGGATTTTAAAACAACATGAGATCGCTACATCGGATAGACCTCATCAAAACATCAGGAGAATACTAGTTAATCCAAAGGACAAAGTGGAAGATATTAAAAAGACAGACTGTGTATATCAGACCCCTTGTAAGAGCTGTAACCATACATATATCGGTGAAACAGGGAGAACATTTGGAACAGGATTAGAAGAACACAAGGAGGTTAAAAACATCACAACCAGACGAACAGAAGAGAATGTCAACGCATAGGTCTGCAATAACAGATCATGCAGACAGAAACAGTTGCATCATAGACTGGGAGGGGGCAAAAGTGATTGACAGAAAGTGTAACAGAAACACAAGATGGATCAAACAGGCCGTATGGATCCGAAAGACAACTCCAGTTATGAATCGAGACGAGGGGGGTACAGATTGAGTCACGTCCTGCTTACCAAGACAACTGGGGAAGAGAGGAAGAACTTGGTTGAAGAAAATCGTAATTCAGATGAGAACATATCTAGTGAACAGAGATTGGAATAACTTGCTGCAGAAAAATACAGCAACAGAATGTTGGACTTGTTTACAAGACGAGATGAGGGTATTACTGAGAGATTTGTTGCATTAAGAAAACAAGGGAAAGGCCCAGGAAGAAATACCTGTCAAAAGAGGCTATTAGAAAAATTGCTTACAAGCAGATGCTGTGGGAGGTATATAAACACACTGGAAATGTAGACAACTACACAAACTACAAAGAGGCACTTAACCTAGCTACAATTGAACTTAGAAAATCCAAAAGAAACGTTGAAAAAAATTGGCCGGTAATAAAAAAACTGGCAGCAATCGTTTATATGCATTTATGTAAGAAGTAAACAGAAAGTTCGAGATAAGATCGGACAAATGGAAAACAACAGTGGAAACATAATTTCAGACGGGTTTCAAATGGCAGAGGTCCTGAATGAGTATTTCAGCTCAGTTTTTTACCGCAGAAGATATCAACTCACTTCCAGTTCCAGTTACTAAATTTGAGGGAGATAAATCAGATCATCTAGGGCAGTTATTTGTAACTTCTGAAATTATAGCAAAGAAAATTAAGAAGATAAAAGATAATAAATCACCTGGAGTTGATGGGATACCACCATAATGTAACGTCATTACTCACTCCCCTACAGACTAGAGCGATAGGCCAGCTCGCTGCCGTGAAGCGGGCGTGGACCACTGACCGGCATTTCATTGCACGGCAGAAACAGTTGCATCCACTGCATGACACATAGGGTAGTACTGTATATAGTGTGAACATAGCATGTTACAAATAGTTGTTTAACATATGTAGGTAAGTAAGTAAGTAAGTAAGTAAGTAAGTAAGTAAGTAAGTAAGTAAGTAAGTAAGTAGTAAATGAAGTTAAGTTGGCTACTAGAAAAGTATAAACTTATCGGGCTAGTAGCCATAGACGATGACACCAGGAACCAATTAACTCAAAGAGTTGTCATTGTCATTTGTTCGTAATGGGGCATGGCCACCAGACTGATTAATCATTCGGGTGATGGTGGACCCAGCAATTGTGTTGTAAGTGTGAGCAGTTGGGTTGTTCATACTGGTGTGAGCAGTTGGGTTGTTCATACTGATGTGAGCAGCGTGCACTAGTGTTAAACTCTCCAAAACATTTGGAGGCTTGCTGGAGACAGTTGTGGGACAACGAATTTGATTATTTCCCGTGTGGTTTACAGCTGTACAAATCGACACAAGACAGAATCTAGCATCTCTTTTCACAGGTAAGAATCCTCAATTGTACAAAATAGGTTAGTTTACTGTCAGCATGAACATGCATTAGTGCCATAAATTTAGAAGCATAACAGTTTTAGATGACATTGCATTTGGGACACATGTGCAGTAAATGACTTAAGTGTGATGAATCCCTTAACACATTTTGTTTTTAATAGTCATGTTATTATTATAGAGACCTATTATGACACATTTAATACCAAAATGTTTAATGAACAGTGTGTGGCAGTGGTCCCATTACTACTGATGACTTTGATTACTAATGTGTTGGAAGATGGGGAAAGTGTGTTTTTGGACCTTATGGAAGAATGTCCAATAGGGCTTAATGAGATTTTGACCACTTGCAGTCATTAGCTATTACATGTATAGAACACTTCAGAAATAAAAAAAAAAAGATACTGTTTAGTGGTGCTACTGTTATAGTTAACATGTTATGATATTTGATATACTAGGTGCATGAATAGATTGTGCATGTAATAAGGTATTAGGTAAGTGTAGCCAGGATCAGGTTGGTGCCTTCTCTCCTTTTGAAGTTATTGATTAATTGCTGGGTGGCTGTGAGAGGGTTGATCTTGGTTAGTGCCCAGCACAGACCTTACTGACCCTAGAGCAGTGTCCAAGACTTGTTTGTAAACAACAGTGCAATGACAGCTAGGCTAGTCTGGCAATGCCTTGGGCAATACACATGCGAAATAGACAACATTGTTAACTGTTCAGTTTATGCTATTAAGGGATTATACCCGTAGAGTACTAATATTACATTAATACCTACATGTATGTTAGGGAATTTATGGATAAACATTAATATTATTATATATTAGTACCGAATAAGATAACATGTATTGTACAGACAATATTGTGAACAGCACCAATGTGTTGGAACTATGGTACTTAATAGATGTTTATGTATCATCTTATTTTACACTGGACGCTACGATATGCAAATAGCTAACTTCTGTTTGTTCTGTTTGTATTTGTACAGGCTCACTCCTTGGTGTCGTACTGAAGTTAGATCACGAGTGTAAATTGGCAACGACTGAGAAACATGGTTTATATCGTTTTAGCATTAAGCTTAGTATATCAGTTTAGTTAGCTAGCTGTAATAAATGTGGTTATCTTACAAATTTGCCTTACAGTGGTATATTCTTAATTTAGGCATAAGCTTGCCACCCGTAGTCTACATATTACTATAGTTATTAAACAGTCACATTAGTGAGACATGTACTTTAACCCATTGTACATTTATTACACTGAATAACTGAAGTTATTTAGTTGATGCTGGTATGATATATGACGAAGACTGGGTGCTGTACAGTATAAACACGTACTGCGCCTCCAGTGGGTTCTTGCCGTGCAACAATACGCATATCACTGGCCTGTGCCTGCATCCCTGTATCATGTGTCACTTGTAAGGGCTCAGTGGTCTTGTTTTACTAATGGGTGTTCTATTTATGTCTGTGGGTCTGCTACATCAATCTGTTTCTTCTGGGCAGCATTGTACAACTGTATAAATGTGCATAGTCCCAGCTAAATCACAGTAACTAAGCTGTTACCTTTATGTGTGTATGTGCGTGCGTGCGTGCGTACGTGCGTGTGTGCGTGCGTGAGTGCGTATTGTACACAACTCTGTTTCTTACGGATATCAATAAAGCAATTTAGTCGACACGCAAACAGGATTAGATCCTTTGGCCAATGAGACAGAGTCGTCAAACTATGGGCTGCCATGTTATGGTGTCACTGATCATTGATATCACAGTCGCATACGCACAGGCACGACTCAACTTTGGCGGGCTTTATTTGAGGAACAGATTTGCAAAAAGGCTTACACTTCGTTTAATTGTTTCAGCGAAAAGCACAAAAACTGTAGGACAAACTGTGATTAGTATTTTTTTGGATTACAAAATATGCAAAAGCATGTTTTTTATAATTAACATACCATGCACCTATTTGCAAAAGTTTTTTTTTATAATTAACACACCATGCACCTATCTTGTAATTCCCCCCCCCCAAAAAAAAAAAAGATGGTGAGTCCTACAGTTTTTTGTGCTTTACTCTGAAAACTGGGAGTATAAATACCCCGGAGGAGGGATTGCAAGGACCGGCACAAGGTACATTTTTGGGCATCCAAATTGTCAGTAAGGGTGGTCCTATGGGGCCATACCTGCTTTAGCATTAGGTTTCAAAATTACCGGTCGGATTTAACCATGTTTAGTTTTAATCTTCTAGACATTTAGTGTCTAAGTGATGTTTACATTCACTATTTTCTTTACGGTTTACAGTGATATCTATCTGCACTGTTATTTAATTGTTATTGTGCGTGATTATATTGCTACAATGTATGTAGCCGTCTGATGTACACGATTAAAATCGCTTCGAACCTGGAGAACAATGCGTTGACTACACTTCTGTAGTACTCTATGTACTCATTGGTCGAGTTAGTGTACATTCAGTTATAAATCTCGACCTGGCGAGCGCAAAGAAGACGGACAATTAACATACATCTACACCTGTGAGAAATGTCTCCAGGACCATTGCGTACGGCCCCGAAGAAGATAAGAAGAGGGAGGCATGTATCTTACAATTGGATGTTGTCTCTCTCCTTAGATTTTCAGAAAGTTTTCGATAAAGTGCCACATCAAAGATTGTTACTTAAACTAAAGGCTCATGGTATAGGTAATGATGTAATCAACTGGATAGAAAAGTGGCTTACGCCCAGAACACAGAGAGTAATAGTAGATGGTGAGATTTCAAACTCGGAATCTGGGGGGCACCACAGGGATCAGTATTAGGACTTATACTATGTTTAATACACACACACACACACACACACACACACACACACACACACACACACACACACACACACACACACACACACACACACACACACACACACACACACACACACACACACACACACACACACACACACACACACACACACACACACACACACACACACACACACACACACTCACACACACACACACACACACACACACAAACACACACACACACACACACACACACACACACACACACACACACACATATAATATAAGTGTAAATGCATACACATAGGATACGGAAACATGGACGAAGAATGTAAAATGGGGGATGTTCTTCAAACTTAAAGAAGGCAGTAGAACCAGAGGACACAAAGCAGCATTAGTTAAGGTAGAGTGTAGGTTGGACATGAGAAAATATTCAATCTCACAGAGGATAATAAATGAAAAGAACAAATTGGTAAATGATTGTGTTAATGCTAGTAGTGTGAATACATTTAAAAATGGAATTGTAAGCTATCTGATAAGGGCGGGCTATACATAGATGAGATAATTGTTGGAGTCTCGATAAGCCAATGGCTTCCATGTTCACTAGCCATCTGGAACTTGTAGTTTGGGATGGCAATCTTGTTAAATCTTGTTAAATCTAAATCTAGAGACTTAACGACTTGATGAGATCTAGAATGTTAAAGAGTGTACAACACGCGTCGTTGATTAACTGATATTAAGATAGCTGGGTGTTTAAAAGTACGTGTAAATTAACAATGTTATATTTCATGTTTTATATGTATTGCTGTAGCATATATTTACCGGCATACCAATAAATCATCCAATGAGAAATTTTATATGAAGATTGTTTGGTATTGGGTTGTCAGTAATAATAGTTGCATATATCGTAAAATTGGCATGTTGTATTTCACCTTCAAATGTGAAAATTGTTTGGTATTGGGTTGTCAGTAATAATAGGTGTATATGTCGTCAAACTGGCATGTTGTATTTCACCTTCAAATGTGAAAATTGTTTGGTATTGGGTTTTCAGTAATAATAGGTGTATATGTCGTCAAACTGGCATGTTGTATTTCACCTTCAAATGTGAAAATTGTTTGGTATTGGGTTTTCAGTAATAATAGGTGTATATGTCGTCAAACTGGCATGTTGTATTTCAACTTTAAATGTGAAAATTGTTTGGTATTGGGTTTTCAGTAATAATAGGTGTATATGTCGTCAAACTGGCATGTTGTATTTCACCTTCAAATGTGAAAATTGTTTGGTATTGGGTTTTCAGTTATAATAGATGTATATGTCGTCAAACTGGCATGTTGTATTTCAACTTTAAATGTGAAAATTGTTTGGTATTGGGTTTTCAGTAATAATAGGTGTATATGTCGTCAAACTGGCATGTTGTATTTCACCTTCAAATGTGAAAATTGTTTGGTATTGGGTTTTCAGTAATAATAGGTGTATATGTCGTCAAACTGGCATGTTGTATTTCACCTTCAAATGTGAAAATTTTTTGGTATTGGGTTTTCAGTAATAATAGGTGTATATGTCGTCAAACTGGCATGTTGTATTTCAACTTTAAATGTGAAAATTGTTTGGTATTGGGTTTTCAGTAATAATAGGTGTATATGTCGTCAAACTGGCATGTTGTATTTCACCTTCAAATGTGAAAATTGTTTGGTATTGGGTTTTCAGTTATAATAGGTGTATATGTCGTCAAACTGGCATGTTGTATTTCAACTTTAAATGTGAAAATTGTTTGGTATTGGGTTTTCAGTAATAATAGGTGTATATGTCGTCAAACTGGCATGTTGTATTTCAACTTTAAATGTGAAAATTGTTTGGTATTGGGTTTTCAGTAATAATAGGTGTATATGTCGTCAAACTGGCATGTTGTATTTCAACTTTAAATGTGAAAATTGTTTGGTATTGGGTTTTCAGTAATAATAGGTGTATATGTCGTCAAACTGGCATGTTGTATTTCACCTTCAAATGTGAAAATTGTTTGGTATTGGGTTTTCAGTAATAATAGGTGTATATGTCGTCAAACTGGCATGTTGTATTTCAACTTTAAATGTGAAAATTGTTTGGTATTGGGTTTTCAGTAATAATAGGTGTATATGTCGTCAAACTGGCATGTTGTATTTCACCTTCAAATGTGAAAATTGTTTGGTATTGGGTTTTCAGTTATAATAGGTGTATATGTCGTCAAACTGGCATGTTGTATTTCAACTTCAAATGTGAAAATTGTTTGGTATTGGGTTTTCAGTAATAATAGGTGTATATGTCGTCAAACTGGCATGTTGTATTTCACCTTCAAATGTGAAAATTGTTTGGTATTGGGTTTTCAGTAATAATAGGTGTATATGTCGTCAAACTGGCATGTTGTATTTCAACTTTAAATGTGAAAATTGTTTGGTATTGGGTTTTCAGTAATAATAGGTGTATATGTCGTCAAACTGGCATGTTGTATTTCACCTTCAAATGTGAAAATTGTTTGGTATTGGGTTTTCAGTTATAATAGGTGTATATGTCGTCAAACTGGCATGTTGTATTTCAACTTTAAATGTGAAAATTGTTTGGTATTGGGTTTTCAGTAATAATAGGTGTATATGTCGTCAAACTGGCATGTTGTATTTCAACTTTAAATGTGAAAATTGTTTGGTATTGGGTTTTCAGTAATAATAGGTGTATATGTCGTCAAACTGGCATGTTGTATTTCACCTTCAAATGTGAAAATTGTTTGGTATTGGGTTTTCAGTAATAATAGGTGTATATGTCGTCAAACTGGCATGTTGTATTTCAACTTTAAATGTGAAAATTGTTTGGTATTGGGTTTTCAGTAATAATAGGTGTATATGTCGTCAAACTGGCATGTTGTATTTCAACTTTAAATGTGAAAATTGTTTGGTATTGGGTTTTCAGTAATAATAGGTGTATATGTCGTCAAACTGGCATGTTGTATTTCACCTTCAAATGTGAAAATTGTTTGGTATTGGGTTTTCAGTAATAATAGGTGTATATGTCGTCAAACTGGCATGTTGTATTTCAACTTTAAATGTGAAAATTGTTTGGTATTGGGTTTTCAGTAATAATAGGTGTATATGTCGTCAAACTGGCATGTTGTATTTCACCTTCAAATGTGAAAATTGTTTGGTATTGGGTTTTCAGTTATAATAGGTGTATATGTCGTCAAACTGGCATGTTGTATTTCAACTTCAAATGTGAAAATTGTTTGGTATTGGGTTTTCAGTAATAATAGGTGTATATGTCGTCAAACTGGCATGTTGTATTTCACCTTCAAATGTGAAAATTGTTTGGTATTGGGTTTTCAGTAATAATAGGTGTATATGTCGTCAAACTGGCATGTTGTATTTCAACTTTAAATGTGAAAATTGTTTGGTATTGGGTTTTCAGTAATAATAGGTGTATATGTCGTCAAACTGGCATGTTGTATTTCACCTTCAAATGTGAAAATTGTTTGGTATTGGGTTTTCAGTTATAATAGGTGTATATGTCGTCAAACTGGCATGTTGTATTTCAACTTTAAATGTGAAAATTGTTTGGTATTGGGTTGTCAGTAATAATAGTTGCATGTTGTAAAACTAGCATGTTGTATTTCATCGTCAAATCGTGTAAGGTGGAATCTCACTATTGATGTCACCCTCGGGGCTGGGTGACCTGAATAGCGAAGTGACCGTATTAGCGGGACTAATATCCTATACGTTACTATTATGGAACTAATTTGGGACTGTCTCAGGGTGACCATAATGGCGAGGTGGCGGTACTGCCGAGGTGACGGTACTGCCGAGGTGGCTGTACTGCCGAGGTGACGGTAAAGCGAGGTTTAACTGTATAACCAAACGATATACCGTTGTGCATTCTCCTTAAAACACATAGTGCACAGAATTTTTAAAGAAAGAATGATATTCTGTCACATGGAACGGAAACAAGAGTGTGGGGAATGGATACTGTAAAAGCACCCGTTTCAAACGCCGGTTTCAATGATTATGCGGCCAATGCAACTGGCACAGACTGGTTGAGAACAAATCGCCGAGCAGTGTAGTACACAGGAAATGACGTCACAAGGCAATTGTGTGTACGGCGTTTCCGGCCCGGCGGAGAAAGGTTGAGACAAAGGTTAATTAGCAGCAGTGCTTTCACGGAAGATACGGAAAGTTAATTTCGAAATTGCAAGCCCTTGCGTGAATTCACATTTATATCAATATAAATAAAATATGTAGTCTTCTATTAGTTATTTATTCATTACGCTTTCTGTACATAATTGTCAGGTAAATATAAAAAAAGTACATGTAACATACCATTATACAAAATGTGTATAATGATGATTGAAACAAGTAAATCGCATCTACTCAAAGCCGATCATCTGATATATGAAAACCATACGCTATGCCTATGCCACGTCAATTATGTTGAGATCTAAAATTGGCAAGCAAGACAAGGTAACGCACATGCAAAAGAACGGTACATATTTTGCTAAAATAAAATGTTTTTAACTTTCTATCAACCTGCTACGATGTCTGCCGTTGCCATGTGTATTTATTTACGCCTAGGCTAATTGCTACGTTCGAAACGGCCGTATGAGTCCGACAACAGGTCTCAACTTATGTTCACCGTTTACCTGAGCGATACGTCCGGCAGCAATTGACCACATCCTACATATTAAGTTAATGACCACGTCATGACGCAGGTCAATGCGCAAAGTGTACATTAGTGTTAATGTTTCTTGTGTTTACGACCGCCTTTATGTCTTCAAGCCCACGTTGATTCACGGAAGGCAACTAGATGAAGAGTGTATTAACCTTTACAGAAACACTACACGCTGTGACCGTAAGGTTTGATAAGAGGTCCTTTCGAGACATCTGCGCTCCTAAGATGCATGCAGGACGGTTGGACCGATTGTGTCAACGAGGGGTGAATGGCCTGTAATGCTGATGCGAACATCGACGACGAGAGAGAGAACTGACACTGGGGAGAACAACAGAAGAGACAGGAGAGAGATGAAAGAAGAGGAGAGAGGAGATATGAGAGGCGAGAGAGGGGAGAGAGGAGAGACTAGATAGGAGATAGGAGAGAGGAGCGAGAAAAAAGTAAACTAAACAAATATGTTGGTCAGGGAGACCGCCACTAAGAACAGTCTGGTCGCTATCGTGAGGCCACCCTTGCACATATTAAATATGTTTCATTATTATTCATGTAGACACGTACAAATATGAGTACATACATAAACACACACACACGCACGCACGCACGCACGCACGCACGCACGCACGCACGCACGCACGCACACACACACCTATATAATAAAACACATAATATACATACACATAATATACATACACATAATATACATACACTTATTTACATACACTACTCCTTTACATAAAAGTTATGTTTATGGTCAAGAAAAAAGAATATGTTTTTTTTATTTTATTAAAAAAATTTATTTATATGTGCGTTAACAACAGAAGTCACGAGTCACATCACGAGTACGGGCAGACATTTAAATTAAGAGTTACAAATTTAACAGTTTGCAATATTACAATGTAGTGTATCTTGAAAGTATATATTGTTTAGTATAAGTACTGAAACCATGAAACGAATGAGTTTGAATGTTGTCAGTGAAGAGGATAGTGGTGTTAATTAATATATGAGCTATGCTAAACCTGAGTGACTTCCGAGCAAGTTCCGAATGTGTTTTTTCCAATTGGTTGTTATGACAATTTCTTGTAAAATGTGCACGCACTTCTGCATTTTCTTTAAACCTAGATTCAGGGAGATTTTTATAGTAGTACCTATGGTAGAATGCAGTTGTCAATGCAGAATATCCACCACCTTTAGAATGTCAAGACGTTTGAACAGTAGTTCCGTATGCATGTTATATCTACTATTTGTCACTAAGGAGGCCGAACTTAGTCGCCCATTAGATTACTACATTACCACGTAGTGGCGGAACAGGTTACATACGAAAACAATGAAGACGTTAAGCCAGGGGGCGTGGCCTAATGGCCCCAAATACGTCACTCATAGTTAGTATTTACTGTTAGGGTCACTTAACACAGCCACTGATGCAGGTCTTTAATTTGGCCATGTGTAACAGAGTACAAAGAGTTGGGTACCTCCGAGAAGTACTGTTTTTACTCCGACTCATGAGCCAGCATCAGTCGGTACGCAGCACCAACATCAGTCGGTACGCAGCACCAACATCAGTCGGTACGCAGCACCAACATCAGTCGGTACGCAGCACCAACATCAACTCAATACGTAGGCCCCTTTGAAGGTTTTTTCTGTTCGACCATTTGTAATATTTTCAGCAGTTGATTATCTCAAAACCAATGCGAAAAACAAACAAAAAACCGTGCAAACAACACCTAATTTATTGTATAACTACGACGATGTCTGCCGTTGCCATGTGTATTTATTTATGCCTAGGCTTAACTTGCGCACTCTGTCGTTGGTGATCTTAATCATACGTATCAATTGTCAAGAACGACGGATGCACAATGATAAAAAACGAAATCCGATAGCAAGAACAGACACAATCAATTGCTACGTTTGAAACGGCCGTATGAGTGTGACAACAAGTCTCAACTTATATCAACGTATGACAGATATGTCCGGCAGCAACTGACCACATCCTACATATTAAGTTAATGACCATGACATGACGCAGGTCAATGCGCAAAGTGTACATTAATCTTAATGCTCCTTGTGTTTACAACTGCCTTTATATCTTCAAACCCACGTTGATTCACAAAAGACAACAAGGTGAAAATGATCACTTAGTGTATTAACCTTTACAGAAACACTACACGCTGTGACCGTAACTTTAAGAGGTCCTCTCGCGACATCTGCTCTCCTGAGACGCACGCAGGACGGTTGGACCGATTGTATCAACGAGGAGACAATGGCCTGTAATACCTATTAGTGCCTAGAATGTGATCCCAAGCCCGGCCCGCAATTAGCAGTTAGAGTCCAGGCCCGGCCCAGGCCCGCAATAATTTTTCAAGCCCGGCCCGGGCCAGGCCCGCAAACTAGAATTTAGGCCCAGGCCCGGCCCAGGCCCGACCCAGACCGTGAATTTTTGGCCCAGGCCCGGCCCGGCCCGGCCCGGCCCGCAAGTTTCAGGCACAGGCCCGGCCCATACCCGCGGGCCAAAGATGGGTAAGCCCGCGGCCCGCAAGCCCGCGGCCCGCTAAGTTTAGAGAAGATAAACCTATAATCTTATAACAAAGACGAAAAACAAATAAACTGTAAAACAGACTTATTGTTTTATTAAATAAAAAAGGTCCATAGTGTGCTGGATGAGTTCTAAAAATTCAGCACCACCAACTTCTTCAAACTTACGAATATCCTGAAGAAAAATAAAGAAAAACTTCTTAGTGTCATTACTATTAAATATGGTAACATTTGTTATATTTGGCGTTAATGTATTGGTTTATTGTTAGGGTAGGAGATTTGTTTATCTAACCCTGACTTAACCCATATGCAAGCCATAATCCCAATTTATATTGTTAATTGAATCAGCTCCACTAAGTTAACATAATTTAATATGATATTTCAATTAAATGTCACCCACTGGCACTGACACCCAGTGGCATTTCCAGCAGGCCTGCAGTCACTAGCCTGAGACAGACAGGTTCAGACATGTGTGAATTAGTACAAGTGTGAATGAATTTGGACTGGGGAGAAATACCAATTACCAACTGGGTTGGGTACTGGGTAGGGCGCTAGTGGCCTAATGGAATGGAATAGAATGTCCACTGGTAGGGTCAAAGGGTGATAAGTTGATGGTTAATCATGGCTTGATTGCCTCTGCCTTCTAAAGTAAACATTTGGGGCTGGCTACTTCCAGCCAAGTGAACTTATGGGGTCATTAGATTCCATGCAAGGTCTCAATTTGCAACTATATAATACTAAAGAAATAATTTTAAGCATTCATTAAACGGAATTACAATTTATAATCAGTTTTTATTAAAAAAAATAAAGTAATAATCGGTGATTTGTATGAATATTTTTTATTATGTCCAGGCCCAGCCCAAACCCGGCCCGGCCCGCTCACACTAGGCCCAAGCCAGATGTGTTTAAATTGTTTTCTGCCCAGGCCCGGCCCGGGCCCGCAGTATGTAGGCCCAGGCCCGGCCCGGCCCGGCCCGGCCCGGCCCGGCCCGGCCCGGCCCGGCCCGCGAAATTATGTAGAGACCCGCGGGCTGCGGGCCGGGCCGGGCTTGGACCAAAAGCCCGGCCCGCGCAGGGCACTAATACCTATGCGAATATCGACGGCGTATCTAGAATCCTACAAAGTGGGATGTGTTGGATGTCAAGCTTAGTCGCCCATTAGATTATCATGTGGCGCAAAAGGTTCATACGAATAAAATGAAAACATTAAGCCGGGGGTGTGGCCTAATTGCCTCCCCCAAATACGTCACTGATAGTTAGTATTGTTCTATTAGTATCACTTAACACAGCCACTGATGCACGTCGTTAATTTGGTTATGTGTAACAGAGACGAGTGCAAATAGTTTGGTACCTCCGAGAAGTACTCTTGTTACCCCTACTCATGAGCCAACATCAGTCGGTACGCAGCACCAACATCAGCTCAATACGTAGGCCAGCAATTTATTAAAACACCTGCTCTCCTTTGAAGGTTTTTTCTGTTCGACCATTTGTAATATTGTCAGAGGTTAATTATCTAAAAAACAATGCGAAATGCACAAAAGCTCAGTTCAAGCAATACAAAAGTTACTCTATAACTATAACTCTTGAAATAGAACTGGCCACAGTTCAGATTGTGGACAGGTCAATATGTTCAGCGATGCACTTTGATGTCACAATGTCATCAGTGGTGATAGCGAGAGATGTAGTAGGTCAGCAAATACGACAGCTGAAGAATGACGATTGGCAGATGTCAAAACAAAAATCATAATTAAGTATTAGTATGCAACGTGACAAAAATAATGGATTTGTTTTTCATTGATATTTGGACCCGATCTAAAATATCACAAGGAGTTCATATTTCGCTATGAAAATATTACCCCGGGTTAAAATATAATGCGGGTCAACATGTTACCGGACACTGGCACTGGCTAGTCCCGCAACGACTTGACAGCTATTCATCACTTCACGTGAGCCGAAATCTCTGCGGAATCCTAATAGCGGTATATTTCTTCATTTATCGCTTTCAACCTGACCACGGCCATTTTAATAATGCATACCGTACATCTCGCATCTCTCACCGTGTGTCGTGCTGCATTGGTCGGAATTTATTGTGAACATGGATGTAATAAAATTGCGGTCAGCGGTCACACGAACAATGCTTGATGGGATACAACAGACTGAAGCCAACGAACAAACGAACGACAGGCTATCGTCAACGAACACACGAACCACAGGCTATGGTCAACGAACACATGAACCACATACTACGGTAAACGAACTAACAAACCACAGACAGCGGCCAACGAACACCCGACCTAAAAACTGCTGTCAACGAACACA
Organism: Lamellibrachia columna; assembly: GCA_963662155.1. NCBI lineage: Eukaryota > Metazoa > Annelida > Polychaeta > Sabellida > Siboglinidae > Lamellibrachia > Lamellibrachia columna. The sequence goes on from OY759270.1 coordinate 31,489,734, forward strand.
CAAACCACGAATTATGATCAACGAACACACGAACCACAGATTACGGTCAACAAACGCACGAACCACATACTGCTGTCAACGATCACGTGAACCACAGACTACGATCAATGAACACATGAACCACATACTAAGGTCAACGAACACACGAACCACAGATACTGTCAACGAACACACGAACCAGAGACTCCGGTCAACGAATACGTGAACCACAGATTGCGGTCAACGAACACACGAACCACATACTGCGATCAACGAACACATGAACCACAGACTATGGTCAACGAACACACGAACTACAGACTATGGTCAACGAACACACGAACCACAGACTACAGTCAACGATCTCACGAATTCAGACTATACTCAACGAACACACGGACCACAGAATAAGGCCAACGAACACACGAACCACATATTACAGTCAACGAACACAAAAACCACGTACTGCTGTTAACTAACACACGAACCACACACTCCGGTCAACGAACAGACGAACCATACACTGCTGTCCGAATAGACAAACCACATACTACGGTTAACGAACACACGAACCACATACTACGGTTCAATATCAAACTATCAAGAATATATAGGTAATGTATTTGCACTTCTTTCACGTGTGACGATAAATATATCTTTAGGAAGGTGTAGCAACAGGTGGCTGGCCAAGGTGTAGCAACAGGTGGCTGGCCAAGGTGTAGCAACAGGTGGCTGGCCAAGCAGTGCTTTAGAAAGCAGTGCAGTGGGTAAAATCAGCTCGCACATCAACACTGCACTAAAGGCAATTGCAATGAAGGAGCTGATATGCACTGTCCGTGCAGTCTACTGACTGAGCCTAATACTTGCAGATCGTAGGAAGTCGTCGTCCTTACTGATACTGTGATCATTACTATTTGCACTTGTGTTGGTCTGTAATCATTATTATCCGTTTAATTGAAGTTAATGATCTGGTTGCAATATAGACGGCACAGTGAATCACTCACAGATCACAGCAGTCTGACATCAAAAGGACGTCAGACGAGTATTTCTGACAGGACGGTAGTTACCTTCCTGTAAAAAACCTGACAACCCTGGTTCCGATAACGTCTCAGTACAGAGGAGTGTAATTTGTCTGTCTGGCCTCCGGCGTTCTGTCACGTTTGGCGTCAGTACAAACAACATGTGCTGCTTCTGGAAAGCTTGCAATGCGAAAGCACTTCTCACAACTCCTGATTATAATGAACGTTTGTCATTGATAATAATTAATCTTTCCCAAGGTTTTATCACATTCGTGACCTTCGCCGTATTCGCCGGTATATGTATATTTCTGTCGCAACCGCTCATTGTTATCAGACTTTCAAGAACATCTTGAAACGCGTGTGCAAAATGATTTGGCAAGGGTAGTTCTTTGTCACTTCTTAAATCATTGCATTGGCTCTCTGTCTGACATCGCATTATTTTTTTAAGATCAGTAAAATTACCTATCAAGCACTTTCATCCAAACAACCAGCATATTTACATTCACTGCTCACTCCGACAAGGCCATGCAGCTTCGATCATCTAATTCTAATCTACTATTTGTTCCCAGTGTTAAGACAAACGTCGAAATTAGAGCTTTTTCCGTTGCTGCACCGACTCTGTGGAACTCACTCCCTGTTAGTGTTAAGTCTGTAGGAAATACAATAACGTTTAATTTCGTAAATTAGAAACCCACCTACTAGTTTATCCTTCGTAGCTCATCAGCGAACCAATCCAACGGTTTACAACTGGAACTCATCGATTAGAAACTGCTTAACCCCTGTTGTTTTGGTTGGTGCCGTGCTTCGGTTTCCCAAGGATTTTTGCGCAATAAAAGTGCTTTATATTGTATTGTATTAAAGTCTATGCTTTTCTTGTGTTTCAAAAGCACCGGGTTGTACCGATGTCAAGTGATTTGGAGATTAAAACGATAAAATGTGAAAGAAAATTGTATTATATCAAGCAATGTGTTCAGCTTTAAAATTATGCATCCAGTGTAAAAATATACCATGGAATTGCATGGTATACCACGGTATTTGGTGGTATTACATGGTATACCACGGTATTTGGTGGTATTGCATGGTATACTATTATATTAAATGGTAAACTGTGGTAGGTATGTTTTGTTTATTATATATTACATATACATGTTATTGTATGGTGTACCATGGTTTACCTGTTTCAAAACACCATGGTATGCCATGGTTTACATGGTATATAATGGTATTTTACTATGGTTTACCTGTTTCAAAACATCATGGTATTTACCATGGAATACGATGGTATATTTTTATAAGGACATACCACATTATGCACACTAACCTCTATGACCACTGACCGCTATGACCACTGACATCAAAGCTATGTTTGCTCGAGACAATGCGCCAACGCAACGACAAGGTGATTACGTAATTATTCAGTCACACGTGACATGATTGTCTACTTATGTACGAATTACGCCAACGCTTCAAGGTGACGCTACTTTCAGTTGAACCAATAGTTTATACATCATACTGTTGTCAGCAGTTTAGAAATCGGCGCAGCTTTCAACACGAGCATTCACACTGGATGTCTGTGTGTATTAATTATAATAAAAAAAACTTTGACTGACCTCAGAAAGTGTGCAATTTTCATCAAGCGATTCATCCCATCCGCCTAAAGGTCAAAGGCACTCTAGTTTCACGAATGTCTTGTGGAAAATCTGTCGACCAAATAAACAATAACTCTCGAGAAATAACAAAAAGCTATGTTCTTCCGCCGCACTGTGGCCACGTGACATCAATAAATCCACCCGTGAACCATCTGTCTCTAAGTAAGAATGCAGACAATTAAATTGATGAAAAAGGAAGATACAAGAAGCTATATAAATTATGTTACTGAAACGAACCCCTTTTTAGCCACTGCTGTAAGTATTTACTTGCATAATGAATAATAGCGTCGGTTCAAGAATGTGGGAAAGGCAAAGGTGATCTAGAATTATTTATTTTTGTACCCAACTGAACAGCGTGGTGCATTAACATGTCAAACACGATACAAATTAAATTAAATTGTACCTTTCCACTGCACACCGATCTGTCTAACAACACATGTGTATAGATGAATACATAAATTAACTTTCCGACATACCTGTAGTTTGCGGAGTTTGGTTTGAGATGGCTAATGGGCCGTAAAGCGTTAATTACAAATAATCCACCTACTCACGTGTAATTTAGTCTCCAATTACAACTAATTGCCTAAATCCTGTTAACACGTATCGATCATCAGAACCGTTACATGTAATCACGATATTACGCACGTTTTGCAGGTGTGAGTAATTATAATCAAGTGTGCATTGCTATCCTAGCGAAGCCCGTCATTGCAACGCACGTCATGAGGGCATGCTTATATCTTCGTGGCGTGAATCTTAATGGACATTCTTCCCAACGGATTGACCCAAACAGCACTGTGCAGAATGGTTGAAGATCAGGCGAACTGGTCACACACGTGCGTAGTTACGCAGTGGGTAGAACACCTGCCTCTCATTCGTGACGACTGCGGTTGGAATCCTCTTGTTGCTTTTTAGAAGCTTGGTCAATTTCGTTCACCCAACGTTGCGTCAGTTCACTCAGCTGTATAAATAAGTACATGGCAAGAGACAGTTATGAATATATGTGAAGCATTTTCACGCAGTAACTGCAGTGTAGCTTAATGCTTCCCAGAGAAGCAGGATATGTGTCGTATGTCTCCATCTAGAACATGTGGTCGTGTGGTCTTCTAGAAAACATTTATGTGTCTAACATCGCGGTTCCACAGAGGTGCAACACAAACTGAATATGATATTCATTGGTACATTGTCAGTGCCGGCTGCAGAAGGGTTCGAACTCTTCTTAAGAATCTCCTAACATTTCATGAGCCTTTTTCTATTCAGAAACAGTATAGGTAAAACTGTAAGAGAAAGTTTAAAATGCAACCTCTGAGAGCAAATGACGATTTTCATAAACTCCAATGAGTCCCCACGTTATGGCCACTCTACAGACACAACGCTACTCCGTGTCACAAATCGCCAAATTCGGCATCACCGACACGGCGCTTGCGTGGCTGCGATCGTACATCAGCGAACGGTATCCGAAATTGGCAGTGGGAAGCGCCGAGTCGGTTGATTCAATCTTGACGTGTGGCGTCCCACAAGGGTCGGTGTTGGGCCCTACATTGTATTGCATGTACACCAAACCTATCGGAGATATTGTCGCTAGACACGGTATGCAGTATCATTGTTATGCTGACGACACTCAAATCTATCTCACAGTTGAACGAGATGAATCCATTGCGGCGGCACTGAAGAAGGTGAAATTGTGTGTAGCGGAAGTGGATACATGGTTGACCAAAAACCTGTTAAAACTTAACAGAGAGAAATCTGAGGCGATCGTCTTCTTCCCAGCGAAGCAACGTGACAGTCTGCCTGCCGACGTATACATTACAGTAGCCGGTCATCGAATTCAACCTTCATCGTGTGTGCGCAATTTGGGTGTGCAGTTTGATAGCAACCTGAAAATGGAACACCAGATTGCCAACACTGTGAAAAGTTGCTACTATCAGATAAGAAATATTGGGCGAATTCGGCCACATCTGACCAAAGAATCATGCAAGACACTTTGTCACGCACTAGTGACATCACGTTTAGATTATGGAAATTCACTTCTTTATGGTCTCCCACAGATGGCGCTGCAGCGTTTACAAAAGGTAGAACTGTGCTGCTCGGCTCATTACCCGTACAAGGAAATACGAACACATTACATATTAGCATATTTATTTTATTATTTTCACTTGTATTACTGAACTTATTTAAAGTATAGTTCTTAAGAAGTTTTTTTTATAATTGTATTTAGCGGTTTCATGGTTATATAATGAGTCTTACTTGCTTATATTTAAAGTAGTTTTTATAATATTTTAGTATATTTAAATTGTTGGCAGTTTCGTGATAATTTTTTACTTTTGCTTGTATTACAAACTATATTTAAAGTAGTGTCATAGAATAGTTTAACACGGTTATTTTATTAGCATTGTTTAGCAGTTGTTTAGTTATTCTCAGTATAATTATTCTCCTAGCAATTTTATTGCCAGTAAAATACTACTATGTATGTAAAGCGCCTGAGAGCAATCTCGATTGATCGGGCGTTATACAAGTACTTTTATTATTTTTATAATTTATTATTATTATCACCAAACGCATCCTGCGTGACATAATCCAATATTATTAATACAATGATCGATGTATTTATATAAGACAATATGGATGTATCTAGCAACGATTCTTATTGTTATTAATGTAGATCCGTCTGACGGCGTATTTCCAGCTCCTATGCAAACGACAACGCGATTATCGACAAAATATGAAAACAAACGCTGTATTAAATATTTATTGTAGCTTTTACAAAGCACTATGTGTAGTCCTGAGTGGCTAATAAACTCCGCATCGTCCGACCCATCTGCCGTCCGTAATTCACGTGTGATTGATAGGCTCCATACCTCATTACTTCATCTAAATTTCTCACATTCGCCCACCTGTAAGGTCCTTGGGTTCCGTACAGTGATTTCAAGCCACAATCTTTTACTTACACCAGGATCGGTCACGAACACCTTTGGTCACGAACATTCTCTGGTGTAGTTTGACCAAACCAGAGAGTAGGCGATCAAGAGGATATCGAAGCGAAGACATTATGTGTATTATTTTAATAAAACTTGAAGTAAAGTAGTGACAATCTGTGGTGTGTCAATTCATGCATGGAGCATTGTTCTAATATTTTGCGCGGTATTTTGTTTAGCATGTTTGTGTTACACCACGTTGACACCACGAAAAAGGCACCATGAAGAAGGCACCGGGAAGAAGGCACCATGGAAAAGGCACCAGGAAGAAGGCATCAGGAAGAAGGCACCATGGAAAGGGCACCAGGAAGAAGGCACCAGGAAGAAGGCACCAGGGAAAAGGCACCAGGAAGAAGGCACCAGGAAGAAGGAACCAGGAAGAAGGCACCGAAGGTTCTTTTCAGTGTCTCATCCGAAAGACGAATTCAAAGTGGGGTGAACGAAATTGCGTTTCTGTGTGCGTGCGTGCGTGCGCGCGCGTGTGTTCTATCTTATCAAATATGTGCGGTTAAAGGCCTATGTGTGTCTATACGTAATGCAGGTTTTCCCAATCTTAGAACCTGACACTGTGCGGTTAGCCCTGGTATTTACCACTTAGCCTGACGCCTACGTGTGATAGTTATGACGGAGTAAAACGGGTTATAAACCAAGCCTAGCATTCCAATGACTGAAGCTACTTATCGTAAAAAAGCATTAGTAGACCTACTTCTGCAATACATGCTCACGTAATCTACTTCGGTGATTTATTTCTCGCTTTAATCGTAATTGTTCAGTGCCGTCAGATATGTATACGTAACAATGTACTTGTCCTAGGCATCTTAGAGAAATAAGTTCACTATTTAGACCAATACCCACCATGTACTACACCATCTGCAATAACCTATTGCATATAAAATATATTACATCAAACACAAATATAAAACATAAATAAAGATCCCATATGACTCCATGATTCAACCAGTGAAGGAATGGAATCCTTGTTATCGAAATATATAAATGAATTAGCGAGAGTTCACAAGAGAGTGTTAAGACTCAACATAGTTCTATTCTACTACGAAAGGCGTACTCCAGTACTGAGTTTCGTAAAAAAAATTCACAAATCGAGTCATTGATTGTTGGAATAAACTTCCAGAAGAAGTTGTGTCAGCACCTACTGTGGACGTTAGGGGTGTAACAGTGTAACAGAAGAAGTTGTGTCAGCTCCTACTGTGGCGTTAGGGGTGTAATAGTGTGACAGAAGAAGTCGTGTCAGCACGTGTTATAGACGTTAGGGTGTAACGATGTAACAGAAGAAGTCGTGTCAGCACCTACTGTGGAAGTTAGGGGTGTAACAATATAACAGAAGAAGTCGTGTCAGCACCTACTATGGACATTAGGGGTGTAACAATGTAACATAAGAAGTCGTGTCAGCACCTACCGTGGACGTTAGGGTTGTAACAGTGTAACAATAGAAGTCGTGTCAGCTCCTACCGTGGACGTTAGGGATGTACCAGTGTAACAGAAAAAGTCGTGTTATCACGTACTATAGACGTTATGGGTGTAACAATGTAACAGAAGAAGTCGTGTTAGCACCTACTATGGACGTTAGTGGTGTAACAATGTAACAGAAGAAGTCGTGTCCGCATGGACGTTAGGGATGTACCAGTGTAACAGAAAAAGTCGTGTTATCACGTACTATAGACGTTATGGGTGTAACAATGTAACAGAAGAAGTCGTGTTAGCACCTACTATGGACGTTAGTGGTGTAACAATGTAACAGAAGAAGTCGTGTCAGCACCTACTATAGACGTTATGGGTGTAACAATGTAACAGGAGAAGTCGTGTCAGCACCTACTATGGACGTTATGGGTGTAACAATGTAACAGGAGAAGTCGTGTCAGCACCTACTATGGACGTTAGGGGTGTAACAAAGCACCGAACTGCTCGACCTGTTAATACAAAGATACCATCGATAGTTATCGTCGATAGTTGACAAACATTTTAGCAGGGCTGCTTGTGTCACTTTATAAATATAAATAAGCATGTGTTTGATTAGTAGCCCTCAGCAGAAGCATACACCTTGTGTGGACATACAAGTACAGAAAAACTTACCAACACCTTACACTGTTGCCTGTTGACAGGCAGCTTTACTTTCTCTATACAATTCGATTAATGTAGGAGGAATAGTTATCGTATTTCTTCGTTTGCTTTCCACTCTCTTCTGCTCGGTGCCATCTGGTTTTAGTGCGACCGTTCTGTTACTTCAAATTAAAGGAAGTATCGCGATAATCAGGTCACAAAACAATACATAGAACATCGAGACGCAAAAACAAAGGAAAAACAGTAAAGGAGTGTTGTATGTTGATATGCAAACTCAGAAAATGGTGAGAGAGAGAGAGAGAGAGAGAGAGAGAGAGAGAGAGGTGGGGAGAGAGAGAGAGAGAGAGAGGGGGGGGGGAGGGAGAGAGAGAGAAATGAGAGAGGTAGATAAAAGATGGGGGGCTAAGAGAGAGAGGTAAGAGAGAGGGGAGAAGAGGGAGGAGGGAGGAGAGCGAGGAGTGAGAGAAGAGAGGAGAGATAGGAGAGAGAGAGAGAGAGAGAGAGAGAGAAAGAGAGAGAGAGAGAGAGAGAGAGAAAAAGGAGGGGGTGGGGGAGAAATTACACTTACTTACACAGTAAGGGCATTATGCACCGTTTTTTCTAGCTCATCATGGTTCCCATAAATCAAGAAACCAATTACACTGTGTTATTGGCAGCAATGAAGCCGTGTGAAGGTAACATGCCGTGGTGTGCATGAGGCAGACACGACGAAGAAGTCAATAGTGACAGTGTTCGAGCGTAATTAGTTTCATTTGCTTGGCAATGCCGAAGTATTAAACGTACATTATTGCTAATTATATAGTCATTAATACTAGTTAGGCAAGCATTAGTGTTTATTGTGTAGACGACGCCACAATTTATGTAATGTTTACGCTCAAGTAATACCCGCACACTGAAAATAGTTAATTATAAAGCTATAATCTGGTGAAATAGTTTTAAAGTATTTTCTTGGTAAACCAATATGTCAGTGGGACATTAAGCTCGTCAAAACATAAACCGACTGATATGAAGCACACACACGATGCTTCGTGCTGCGATGCTTCGAATTTACGACTCTTGTTTTCGTGTCACGGAATTGCGTCCACTGAAGACACTGACGGTATAACCATCTTCTGGGTGTAATTAGGTCCACTGCTAACTCGTCATAGATCATCTCGTCAACACATCAAATATACACACACAACGACGCTTTGTGCTTGTGTGTGTGCGTGTGCGTGTGCGTGTGCGTGGGCGTGCGCTTGCGCGTGCGCGTGTGCGTGTGTGTGTGTGTGCGTGCGTGCGTGCGAACATTGTTATTAATAAAATACGAGTATTATTATCCATCTTGACTGTCTAGCGGAGAGGTACCTTCACAGCATAGATATACTTGTATTTGGTTTCATCAATGATACAAATAATACAAATTAGTATAATAGTTAAACAAGTAAACACAACTTTAGTAAACCTAACGTAAACTAGCACATTAATAACCACGTAGGTATCCAGTCAATATAATTTCCACTACTCTCACCGCCCGATAGTTCTGAAGACAACCGACAAATGCGCAGATATGTTGTTAGCAAAACTATTGCCAGAGGTTAACCACACGTGGTTGTTTATCTCAGCTAAGTTCACCATTAAAGGTAATAACAAATAGTGTCTTGTCGGTTATCTGCCGAATGTTTGCACCAACGACGGAGTTAAGCTCACTTCCTGTTGCATATTTTCCCCAGACTACAGTACACTAACGGCAATAATCAAAAGGACACGATAATAACGCGTGGTAGATCATATTTTCCCCAGACTACAGTACACTAACGGCAATAATCAAAAGGACATGATAATAACGCGTGGTAGATCATATTTCCCCCAGACTACAGTACACTAAAGGCAATAATCAAAAGGACATGATAATAACGCGTGGTAGATCATATTTTCCCGAGACTACAGTACACTAAAGGCAATAATCAAAAGGACATGATAATAACGCGTGGTAGATCATACTGGTTAGTTGAGGTAATGTGCACAACTAATGCAAAGGCTAAGTTCAGCGTTTAAACAAACGAACATGTCGGTAAGAACAGAGGTTATATAAACTTTGATATCAGCCGACGGTATGAAATACCAACTAACCCTTATCCTTCGCATACATTCACTAATTAAAACAATTACCATAAATAACTAAATAGCTAAATTATGTCCTATATTTTTTTGATTGGACATGTGTCTAATGTGTCTTTGACCCATATGTTCAGCTTTGTAGTGGTTTATTAATGGTCTAATTTCAAAAGATCGCACCGGACTTTAATTAGTACTACACAATAACAAAGCTGTCAACAAAGAGACAATATAGGGTTGTAAATGTCTACCGGATGGCTATGGCATTGGCTACACCCTGCTGTAGTGGATGGACAGCGCCTACTAAGTGAAAGGTGCACTAGAGTGTGTCTATGTGTCCGGTAATTGGCCGCAGCTTAGTCGGGTGCTGTTTCCTACGGCCAAATAAATGCCTCAGCATACGTTGTACAGATTGGAACTTTTTTAGACTATGCCACGCATCGCTCAGGGCGTTTTCTTCAGCTAGTTTTTGTTTCCTTTGAGACTCGCGTGTATTTTCGAACACTGCCGAGAGGAAAAACCCGCCGCCAAACACTATTTGACATGTCATGTCAGGGAGGTGGAACTGTTTGCAACAGGCTGCGCTGTAAATCTATATGTGTATTCCGTGCGAGCCGGACGACTAGGAGATAGCAGGGCAGGTTGATGATCCTAGGATTTAACGCTTCATTTCATTAACGATTCCTTTTCCGTTCGAATGTTTTGCTTGTCACATTTCATACTCGTTTCGCAAACAAGCTTAACGCATTTAGTGTCCGCTATGACACGCTAGATTGGGTGTACACATTTTTATTTCGGCGAAAAAAAGGACAAAAGAGGACAAAAGAGGACAAAAAAGGACAAAAAAGGACAAAAGAGGACCGGCTTAAATTATATATCTACTTTGGATCGTAATTGTCGCAACTGGCTAAAATAATTTTTTTGTTTTGTTGGTTAAATATATACGGATATTAAAACGACTTCTTTGATACACAAAATGCACAAAATACACAAAATACACAGTCCCCATTATAACAGATTTAACAATGTGTTTCGACATACTAATCCCCCAGGGTATTTAGCTTCATAGAAACATACTGATTTTACAAACCAAGAAGGTACATTTTCAAGTGTTTAAAATCTAAATGTGCGGGTTATAGAATGTTGGGCCATATATGCCAACCATGCCAACGATTGCTCGGTCTGACTTTTTATGAGTTGGCCAGAATTACTGGCCAACTCATTCGATTAGACTTGCAACACTATTGACTTCGGGGGGCGGGGGGGGGGCAGACATGGTGCACTTAATACCTTAATTACCAGTATACCATCTTTGAGACAAATTCTATGTTTTACGTTTGATGAGTATGTTTTGTGTGCTAATGCGCGTTAATGCAGCCAGCGCATTTGGGGTGTCAAATCAGGCTGATTGGGTAGTTAATGGTATATTTAGAACAAGAAATGTGATTTCATTTCAGGGGCAACTTTATGTAACTTAATTAAGCATTAATCTATGAATGAGATGTGTTAGCTATCATGGAATAATGCACGTTTTCACGTTAAAAGGTGTTTTACTCTAACTTGAAAAGGGTAGCTTAATTACACCTATAATTTTGCATAATTTGTGGAATGTGGCTCCCGCCCATGGAATAGAGCGTAGGGCCTATAATATATTTCAATCCACGCAATTAGAAAAGGGTACCTTTTGACAGGTTTCTAAAACTTGTTGGGCGGGGGGGGTATTCCAAGAATGGCATACTAGAAATGTATTGAGCCCCCCAGCTCGCATATTCACCGGCCTGCATTATAACTGTGGCGCCATCTGCCGATTACAATTGTACCGTGTATTTTCACCTTAGCACACGCACGCACGCACGCACGCACGCACGCACGCACGCACGCACGCACGCACGCACGCACGCACGCACGCACGCACGCACGCACGCACGCACGCACGCACGCACGCACGCACGCACGCACGCACGCACGCACGCACGCACGCACGCACGCACGCACGCACGCACGCACGCACGCACGCACGCACGCACGCACGCACGCACGCACGTCTCAAGTAATTATACTCCAAAAAGCCCAATACTGGGCTAAAGCAGAAGTTTGTACCAACGATTTTTAGTGTTTCTTCCGATAGACACAGGCAAACTGGGGTGAACGAAATTGCCCAAACTACCGTCCTCTCGATCGATCGTGTGCTCTAAACAACCGCACGCTCTAGACAACCGCACGCACGCATGCACGCACGCACGCACGCACGCACGCACGCACGCACGCACGCACGCACGCACGCACGCACGCACGCACGCACGCACGCACGCACGCACGCACGCACGCACGCACGCACGCACGCACGCACGCACGCACACTGGACTTACGTGTCTTAAGTGTCTTAAGTGTATAATTATGAATGGAAATCATAGGTAATAAGGTGAGTGACGCAACAATTGTAGACCGGGAGCCCAGAGCTTTTATTTATGTAAACGACACCAAATGGTTTTACTTCATGGACTGAAGGGACCACCGCCCCCCGACATCTAAAAAAATGCGTTGCTGCCGGGTCTATGGTGGGGGGTTGCCCCCGAAATCACCCATCGAACGGGGCAAAAAAGTACATTTACTTATGGGAATGAAGCCAATGTCCCAGTGGGGTTCCCGGAGTAGGGAACGACCATTGCAAGCAATTTTAGGTGGGGGATTCCCCCTGCCAGCAACCCCCAAGCAGCCTACAAAGGATGAGAAAGGGGGCAGCTAATTATTTAATGAAATGACGGTTATTTAATGGAATGATGCGAAGGATAAAAATGGTGTTAAATGTTCCCGTGCGATCCCTGAGTATGGAATGACCTATGCAAGCAATTTTAGGTGGGGCCTTCCCCCTGCCAGCAACCCCCAAAGGATGAGAAAATGGGGCATTTATTTTGGGAATGACGCCAAGGCTAAAAGCAGTGTCAAATCTTCCCTTGGGGTTCCCTGAGTACGGAATGACCAAAACCAACAATTTAGGTGGGGTCTTCCCCTGTCAGCAACCCCAAAGGATTAAATATGTTTTCAAAGGAATGCCCACAAGAGTAAATAACAGTGTTACGTCTTCCATTTGCGTTCCCTGAGTACGGAATGACTAATGCCAGGAATTTTATGTAGGCTTTATCCCCACAAGCAACCTAAACCCCCTAGTCCCAATGGTTATTACTTCCATTGAAATCATCGTGGGTACATAATTTGGTCTATCAATGATGATCTCGATGAGAAGAGTCTTTACAGAAACACAACGTTGTTTAGTTTTGACAAATATTTTAATACTACCAAGTCATACCAAACGCACAAATCCATGAATTCGAACAAAACAGCACCGACACTACTAGTACAGCACAACACCGACACTACTAGTACAACACATCAACGACACTACTAGTACAACACAGCGCCATCACTACTAGTACAACACAGCGCCATCACTACTAGTACAACACAGCGCCATCACTACTAGTACAAAACAGCGCCGACACTACTAGTACAACACAGCACCGACACTATTAGTATAACACAGCGCCATCATTACTAGTACAACACAGCGCCGACACTACTAGTACAGCCCAGCGCCGACACTACTAGTACAACACAGCGCCATCACTACTAGTACAACACAGCGCCGACACTATTAGTACAGCACAGCGCCGACACTACTAGTACAACACAGCGCCGACACTACTAGTACAGCACAGCGCCGACACTACTAGTACAACACAGCGCCGACACTACTAGAACAGCACAGCGCCGACACTACTAGTACAGCACAGCGCCGACACTACTAGTACAGCACAGCGCCGACACTACTAGTACAACACAGCGCCGACACTACTAGTACAGCACAGCGCCGACACTACTAGCACAACACAGCGCCGACACTACTAGTACAGCACAGCGCCGAAACTACTAGTACAACACAGCGCCGACACTACTAGTACAGCACAGCGCCGACACTACTAGTACAACACAGCGCCGACACTACTAGTACAGCACAGCAAGGACACTACTAGTACAAAACAGCGCCGACACTACTAGTAAAGCACAGCACCGACACTACTAGTACAACACATCAACGACACTACTAGTACAACACAGCACCATCACTACTAGTACAACACAGGGCCATCACTACTAGTACAACACAGCACCATTACTACTAGTACAACACAGCGCCGACACTACTAGTACAACACAGCACCGACACTATTAGTACAACACAGCGCCATCACTACTAGTACAACACAGCGCCGACACTACTAGTACAGCACAGCGCCGACACTACTAGTACAACACATCAGCGACACTACTAGTACAGCACAGCGCCGACACTACTAGTACAGCACAGCACCGACATTACTAGTACAACACAGCGCCGACACTACTAGTACAACACAGCGCCGACACTACTAGTACAATACAGCGCCATCACTACTAGTACAACACAGCGCCGACACTACTAGTACACCACAGCACCGACACTACTAGTACAACACAGCGCCATCACTACTAGTACAACACCACACCGACACTACTAGTACAGCACAGCGCCGACACTACTAGTACAACACAGCGCCGACACTACTAGTACAGCACAGCGCCGACACTACTAGTACAACACAGCGCAGACACTACTAGTACAAAACAGCACCGACACTACTAGCACAGCACAGCGCCGACACTACTAGTACAACACAGCACCGACACTACTAGTACAGAACAGCGCAGACACTACTAGTACAGCACAGCACGGACACTACTAGTACAAAACAGCGCCGACACTACTATAACAGCACAGCACCGACACTACTAGTACAACACAGCACCGACACTACTAGTACAACGCAGCACCGACACTACTAGTACAACACAGCACCGACACTACTAGTACAACACAGCGCCGACACTACTAGTACAGCACAGCGCCGACACTACTAGTACAACACAGCGCCGACACTGCAAGTACAGCACAGCGCCGACACTACTAGTACAACACAGCGCCGACATTGCTAGTACAGCACAGCGCCGACACTACTAGTACAGCACAGCGCCGACACTACTAATAAAACACAGCGCCAACACTACTAGTACAACACATCACCGACACTACTAGTACAGCACAGCGCCGACACTACTAGTACAACACATCACCGACACTACTAGTACAACACAGCGCCGACACTACTAGTACAACACAGCGCCGAAACTACTAGTACAACACAGCACCGACACTACTAGTACAGCACAGCGCCGAAACTACTAGTACAACACAGCGCCGACACTACTAGTACAGCACAGCGTCGAAACTACTAGTACAACACAGCGCCGACACTACTAGTACAACACATCACCGACACTAGTAGTACAGCACAGCGCCGACACTACTAGTACAACACATCACCGACACTACTAGTACAACGCAACGCCGACACTACTAGTACAACGCAGCGCCGACACTACTAGTACAACAAAGCGGCGACACTACTAGTACAGCACAGCGCCGACACTACTAGTACAACACATCAGCGACACTACTAGTACAGCACAGCGCCGACACTACTAGTACAAAACAGCGCCGACACTACTATTACAGCACAGCACCGACACTACTAGTACAACACAGCGCCGACACTACTAGTACAGCACAGCGCCGACACTATTAGTACAACACAGCGCCGACACTACTAGTACAACACAGCGCCGACACTATTAGTACAACACAACGCCGACACTACTAGTACAACACAGCGGCGACACTACTAGTACAGCACAGCGCCGACACTACTAGTACAGCACAGCGCCGACACTACTAGTACAGCACAGCACCGACATTACTAGTACAGCACAGCGCCGACACTACTAGTACAACACAGCGCCGACACTACTAGTACAACACAGCACCGACACTGCTAGTACAACACAGCGCCATCACTACTAGTACAACACAGCGCCATCACTACTAGTACAACACAGCGCCATCACTACTAGTACAACACAGCGCCGACACTACTAGTACAGCACAGCGCCGACACTACTAGTACAACACAGCGCCATCACTACTAGTACAACACAGCGCCATCACTACTAGTACAACACAGCGCCGACACTACTAGTACAACACAGCACCGACACTACTAGTACAACACAGCGCCATCACTACTAGTACAACACAGCGCCATCACTACTAGTACAACACAGCGCCGACACTACTAGTACAGCACAGCGCCGACACTACTAGTACAACACAGCACAGACACTACTAGTACAAAACAGCACCGACACTACTAGTACAGCACAGCGCCGACACTACTAGTACAACACAGCACCGACACTACTAGTACAGAACAGCGCTGACACTACTCGTACAGCACAGCACGGACACTACTAGTACAAAACAGCGCCGACACTACTATTACAGCACAGCACCGACACTACTAGTACAACACAGCGCCGACACTACTAGTACAGCACAGCGCCGACACTATTAGTACAACACAGCGCCGACACTACTAGTACAACACAGCGCCGACACTACTAGTACAACACAACGCCGACACTACTAGTACAACACAGCGTCGACACTACTAGTACAGCACAGCGCCGACACTACTAGTACAGCACAGCACCGACATTACTAGTACAGCACAGCGCCGACACTACTAGTACAACAGAGCGCCGACACTACTAGTACAACACAGCACCGACACTACTAGTACAACACAGCGCCATCACTACTAGTACAACACAGCGCCATCATTACTAGTACAACATAGCGCCATCACTACTAGTACAACACAGCGCCATCACTACTAGTACAACACAGCGCCGACACTACTAGTACAACACAGCACGGACACTATTAGTACAACACAGCGCCATCACTACTAGTACAACACAGCGCCGACACTATTAGTACAGCACAGCGCCGACACTACTAGTACAACACAGCGCCGACACTACTAGTACAGCACAGCGCCGACACTACTAGTACAACACAGCGCCGAAACAACTAGTACAGCACAGCGCCGACACTACTAGTACAACACAGCGCCGACACTGCAAGTACAGCACAGCGCCGACACTACTAGTACAACACAGCGCCGACATTGCTAGAACAGCACAGCGCCGACACTACTAGTACAGCACAGCGCCGACACTACTAATAAAACACAGCGCCAACACTACTAGTACAACACATCACCGACACTACTAGTACAGCACAGCGCCGACACTACTAGTACAACACATCACCGACACTACTAGTACAACACAGCGCCGACACTACTAGTACAACACAGCGCCGAAACTACTAGTACAACACAGCACCGACACTACTAGTACAGCACAGCGCCGAAACTACTAGTACAACACAGCGCCGACACTACTAGTACAGCACAGCGCCGAAACTACTAGTACAACACAGCGCCGACACTACTAGTACAACACATCACCGACACTAGTAGTACAGCACAGCGCCGACACTACTAGTACAACACATCACCGACACTACTAGTACAACGCAACGCCGACACTACTAGTACAACGCAGCGCCGACACTACTAGTACAACAAAGCGGCGACACTACTAGTACAGCACAGCGCCGACACTACTAGTACAACACATCAGCGACACTACTAGTACAGCACAGCGCCGACACTACTAGTACAAAACAGCGCCGACACTACTATTACAGCACAGCACCGACACTACTAGTACAACACAGCGCCGACACTACTAGTACAGCACAGCGCCGACACTATTAGTACAACACAGCGCCGACACTACTAGTACAACACAGCGCCGACACTACTAGTACAACACAACGCCATCACTACTAGTACAGCACAGCGCCGACACTACTAGTACAGCACAGCGCCGACACTACTAGTACAGCACAGCACCGACATTACTAGTACAGCACAGCGCCGACACTACTAGTACAACACAGCGCCGACACTACTAGTACAACACAGCACCGACACTGCTAGTACAACACAGCGCCATCACTACTAGTACAAAACAGCGCCATCACTACTAGTACAACACAGCGCCATCACTACTAGTACAACACAGCGCCGACACTACTAGTACAGCACAGCGCCGACACTACTAGTACAACACAGCGCCATCACTACTAGTACAACACAGCGCCATCACTACTAGTACAACACAGCGCCGACACTACTAGTACAACACAGCACCGACACTACTAGTACAACACAGCGCCATCACTACTAGTACAACACAGCGCCATCACTACTAGTACAACACAGCGCCGACACTACTAGTACAGCACAGCGCCGACACTACTAGTACAACACAGCGCAGACACTACTAGTACAAAACAGCACCGACACTACTAGTACAGCACAGCGCCGACACTACTAGTACAACACAGCACCGACACTACTAGTACAGAACAGCGCTGACACTACTCGTACAGCACAGCACGGACACTACTAGTACAAAACAGCGCCGACACTACTATTACAGCACAGCACCGACACTACTAATACAACACAGCGCCGACACTACTAGTACAGCACAGCGCCGACACTATTAGTACAACACAGCGCCGACACTACTAGTACAACACAGCGCCGACACTACTAGTACAACACAACGCCGACACTACTAGTACAACACAGCGTCGACACTACTAGTACAGCACAGCGCCGACACTACTAGTACAGCACAGCACCGACATTACTAGTACAGCACAGCGCCGACACTACTAGTACAACAGAGCGCCGACACTACTAGTACAACACAGCACCGACACTACTAGTACAACACAGCGCCATCACTACTAGTACAACACAGCGCCGACACTATTAGTACAGCACAGCGCCGACACTACTAGTACAACACAGCGCCGACACTACTAGTACAGCACAGCGCCGACACTACTAGTACAACACAGCTCCGAAACAACTAGTACAGCACAGCGCCGACACTACTAGTACAACACAGCGCCGACACTGCAAGTACAGCACAGCGCCGACACTACTAGTACAACACAGCGCCGACATTGCTAGTACAGCACAGCGCCGACACTACTAGTACAGCACAGCGCCGACACTACTAATAAAACACAGCGCCAACACTACTAGTACAACACATCACCGACACTACTAGTACAGCACAGCGCCGACACTACTAGTATATCACATCACCGACACTACTAGTACAACACAGCGCCGACACTACTAGTACAACACAGCGCCGAAACTACTAGTACAACACAGCACCGACACAACTAGTACAGCACAGCGCCGAAACTACTAGTACAACACAGCGCCGACACTACTAGTACAGCACAGCGCCGAAACTACTAGTACAACACAGCGCCGACACTACTAGTACAACACATCACCGACACTAGTAGTACAGCACAGCGCCGACACTACTAGTACAACACATCACCGACACTACTAGTACAACGCAACGCCGACACTACTAGTACAACAAAGCGGCGACACTACTAGTACAGCACAGCGCCGACACTACTAGTACAACACATCAGCGACACTACTAGTACAGCACAGCGCCGACACTACTAGTACAAAACAGCGCAGACACTACTATTACAGCACAGCACCGACACTACTAGTACAACACAGCGCCGACACTACTAGTACAGCACAGCGCCGACACTATTAGTACAACACAGCGCCGACACTACTAGTACAACACAGCGCCGACACTACTAGTACAACACAACGCCGACACTACTAGTACAACACAGCGGCGACACTACTAGTACAGCACAGCGCCGACACTACTAGTACAACACAGCGGCGACACTACTAGTACAGCACAGCGCCGACACTACTAGTACAGCACAGCGCCGACACTACTAGTACAGCACAGCACCGACATTACTAGTACAGCACAGCGCCGACACTACTAGTACAACACAGCGCCGACACTACTAGTACAACACAGAACCGACACTGCTAGTACAACACAGCGCCATCACTACTAGTACAACACAGCGCCATCACTACTAGTACAACACAGCGCCATCACTACTAGTACAACACAGCGCCGACACTACTAGTACAGCACAGCGCCGACACTACTAGTACAACACAGCGCCATCACTACTAGTACAACACAGCGCCATCACTACTAGTACAACACAGCGCCGACAATACTAGTACAACACAGCACCGACACTACTAGTACAACACAGCGCCATCACTACTAGTACAACACAGCGCCATCACTACTAGTACAACACAGCGCCGACACTACTAGTACAGCACAGCGCCGACACTACTAGTACAACACAGCGCAGACACTACTAGTACAAAACAGCACCGACACTACTAGTACAGCACAGCGCCGACACTACTAGTACAACACAGCACCGACACTACTAGTACAGAACAGCGCTGACACTACTCGTACAGCACAGCACGGACACTACTAGTACAAAACAGCGCCGACACTACTATTACAGCACAGCACCGACACTACTAGTACAACACAGCGCCGACACTACTAGTACAGCACAGCGCCGACACTATTAGTACAACACAGCGCCGACACTACTAGTACAACACAGCGCCGACACTACTAGTACAACACAACGCCGACACTACTAGTACAACACAGCGTCGACACTACTAGTACAGCACAGCGCCGACACTACTAGTACAGCACAGCACCGACATTACTAGTACAGCACAGCGCCGACACTACTAGTACAACAGAGCGCCGACACTACTAGTACAACACAGCACCGACACTACTAGTACAACACAGCGCCATCACTACTAGTACAACACAGCGCCATCATTACTAGTACAACATAGCGCCATCACTACTAGTACAACACAGCGCCATCATTACTAGTACAACACAGCGCCGACACTACTAGTACAACACAGCACCGACACTATTAGTACAACACAGCGCCATCACTACTAGTACAACACAGCGCCGACACTATTAGTACAGCACAGCGCCGACACTACTAGTACAACACAGCGCCGACACTACTAGTACAGCACAGCGCCGACACTACTAGTACAACACAGCGCCGAAACAACTAGTACAGCACAGCGCCGACACTACTAGTACAACACAGCGCCGACACTACTAATACAGCACAGCGCCGACACTACTAGTACAACACAGCACCGACACTACTAGTACAGCACAGCGCCGACACTACTAGAACAACACAGCGCCATCACTACTAGTACAACAAAGCGCCATCAATACTAGTACAACATAGCAACGACACTGCTAGTACAACACAGCACCGACACTACTAGTACAGCACAGCGCCATCACTACTAGTACAACACAGCGCCGACACTACTAGTACAACACAGCACCGACACTACTAGTACAACACAGCACCGACACTACTAGTACAACACAGCACCGACACTACTAGTACAACACAGCACCGACATTACTAGTACAACACAGCACCGACATTACTAGTACAACACAGCGCCGACACTACTAGTACAGCACAGCGCCGACACTTCTAGTACAACACAGCACCGACACTACTAGTACAGCACAGCGCCATCAATACTAGTACCACACAGCGCCATCACTACTAGTACAACACAGCACCGGCACTACTAGTACAACACAGCACCGACACTACTAGTACAGCTCACGGCCGACACTATTAGAACAGCACAGCACCGACACTTCTAAAACAGCACAGCACCGACACTACTTGTACAGCACAGCACCGACACTACTAGTACAACACAGCACCGACACTTCTAGTACAGCACAGCGCCGACACTACTAGTACAACACATCACCGACACTACTAGTACAGCTGAGCGCCGACACTACTAGCACAGCACAGCACCGACACTAATAGTACAGCACATCACCGACACTACTAGTACAGCACAGCACCGACACTACTAGTACAACACAGCAACGACATTACTAGTACAGCACAGCACCGACACTACTAGTACAGCACAGCGCCATCAATACTAGTACAACACAGCGCCATCACTACTAGTACAACACAGCACCGACACTACTAGTACAACACAGCACCGGCACTACTAGTACAGCACAGCGCCATCACTACTAGTACAACACAGCGCCGACACTATTAGTACAACACAGCACCGACACTACTAATACAACCCAGCACCGACACTACTAGTACAACACAGCACCGACACTACTAGTGCAACACATCACCGAAACTACTAGTACAGCACAGCGCCGACACTACTAGTACAGCACAGCACCAACACTACTAGTACAGCACAGCGCCGACACTACTAGTACAGCACAGCGCCGACACTACTAGTACAACACAGCGCCGACACTACTAGTACAACACAGCGCAGACACTACTAGTACAAAACAGCACCGACACTACTAGTACAGCACAGCGCCGACACTACTAGTACAACACAGCTCCGACACTACTAGTACAGCACAGCGCCGACACTATTAGTACAACACAGCGCCGACACTACTAGTACAACACAGCGCCGACACTACTAGTACAACACAGCTCCGACACTACTAGTACAGCACAGCGCCGACACTATTAGTACAACACAGCGCCGACACTACTAGTACAACACAGCGCCGACACTACTAGTACAACACAACGCCGACACTACTAGTACAACACAGCGGCGACACTACTAGTACAGCACAGCGCCGACACTACTAGTACAGCACAGCGCCGACACTACTAGTACAGCACAGCACCGACATTACTAGTACAGCACAGCGCCGACACTACTAGTACAACACAGCGCCGACACTACTAGTACAACACAGCACCGACAATACTAGTACAACACAGCGCCATCACTACTAGTACAACACAGCGCCATCATTACTAGTTCAACATAGCGCCATCACTACTAGTACAACACAGCGCCATCACTACTAGTACAACACA
The DNA here is from genome assembly GCA_963662155.1 of Lamellibrachia columna. Lineage (NCBI taxonomy): Eukaryota > Metazoa > Annelida > Polychaeta > Sabellida > Siboglinidae > Lamellibrachia > Lamellibrachia columna. Next base: position 31,512,469 of record OY759270.1, read on the forward strand.
GCACCGACACTACTAGTACAACACAGCACCGACACTACTAGTACAGCACAGGGCCGACACTATTAGTACAGCACAGCATCGACACTTCTAATACAGCACAGCACCGACACTACTAGTACAGCACAGCACCGACACTACTAGTACAACACAGCACCGACACTTCTAGTACAGCACAGCGCCGACACTACTAGTACAACACATCACCGACACTACTAGTACAGCTGAGCGCCGACACTACTAGTACAACACAGCACCGACATTACTAGTACAGCACAGCACCGACACTACTAGTACAGCACAGCGCCATCAATACTAGTACAACACAGCGCCATCACTACTAGTACAACACAGCACCGACACTACTAGTACAACACAGCACCGGCACTACTAGTACAGCACAGCGCCATCACTACTAGTACAACACAGCGCCGACACTATTAGTACAACACAGCACCGACACTACTAATACAACCCAGCACCGACACTACTAGTACAACACAGCACCGACACTATTAGTATAACACAGCGCCATCATTACTAGTACAACACAGCGCCGACACTACTAGTACAGCACAGCGCCGACACTACTAGTACAACACAGCGCCGACACTACTAGTACAACACAGCGCAGACACTACTAGTACAAAACAGCACCGACACTACTAGTACAGCACAGCGCCGACACTACTAGTACAACACAGCTCCGACACTACTAGTACAGCACAGCGCCGACACTATTAGTACAACACAGCGCCGACACTACTAGTACAACACAGCGCCGACACTACTAGTACAACACAGCTCCGACACTACTAGTACAGCACAGCGCCGACACTATTAGTACAACACAGCGCCGTCACTACTAGTACAACACAGCGCCGACACTACTAGTACAACACAACGCCGACACTACTAGTACAACACAGCGGCGACACTACTAGTACAGCACAGCGCCGACACTACTAGTACAGCACAGCGCCGACACTACTAGTACAGCACAGCACCGACATTACTAGTACAGCACAGCGCCGACACTACTAGTACAACACAGCGCCGACACTACTAGTACAACACAGCACCGACACTACTAGTACAACACAGCGCCATCACTACTAGTACAACACAGCGCCATCATTACTAGTTCAACATAGCGCCATCACTACTAGTACAACACAGCGCCATCACTACTAGTACAACACAGCACCGACACTACTAGTACAACACAGCACTGACACTACTAGTACAGCACAGGGCCGACACTATTAGTACAGCACAGCACCGACACTTCTAATAAAGCACAGCACCGACACTACTAGTACAGCACAGCACCGACACTACTAGTACAACACAGCACCGACACTTCTAGTACAGCACAGCGCCGACACTACTAGTACAACACATCACCGACACTACTAGTACAGCACAGGGCCGACACTATTAGTACAGCACAGCACCGACACTTCTAATAAAGCACAGCACCGACACTACTAGTACAGCACAGCACCGACACTACTAGTACAACACAGCACCGACACTTCTAGTACAGCACAGCACCGACACTTCTAATAAAGCACAGCACCGACACTACTAGTACAGCACAGCACCGACACTACTAGTACAGCACAGCACCGACACTACTAGTACAACACAGCACCGACACTTCTAGTACAGCTGAGCGCCGAAACTACTAGCACAGCACAGCACCGACACTAATAGTACAGCACATCACCGACACTACTAGTACAACACAGCACCGACATTACTAGTACAGCACAGCACCGACACTACTAGTAGAGCACAGCGCCATCAATACTAGTACAACACAGCGCCATCACTACTAGTACAACACAGCACCGACACTACTAGTACAACACAGCACCGGCACTACTAGTACAGCACAGCGCCATCACTACTAGTACAACACAGCGCCGACACTATTAGTACAGCACAGCACCGACATTACTAGTACAGCACAGCGCCGACACTACTAGTACAACACAGCGGCGACACTACTAGTACAACACAGCACCGACACTACTAGTACAACACAGCGCCATCACTACTAGTACAACACAGCGCCATCATTACTAGTACAACATAGCGCCATCACTACTAGTACAACACAGCGCCATCACTACTAGTACAACACAGCACCGACACTACTAGTACAACACAGCACCGACACTACTAGTACAGCACAGAGCCGACACTATTAGTACAGCACAGCACCGACACTTCTAATAAAGCACAGCACCGACACTACTAGTACAGCACAGCACCGACACTACTAGTACAACACAGCACCGACACTTCTAGTACAGCACAGCGCCGACACTACTAGTACAACACATCACCGAGACTACTAGTACAGCTGAGCGCCGACACTACTAGCACAGCACAGCACCGACACTAATAGTACAGCACATCACCGACACTACTAGTACAGCACAGCACCGACACTACTAGTACAACACAGCACCGACATTACTAGTACAGCACAGCACCGACACTACTAGTAGAGCACAGCGCCATCAATACTAGTACAACACAGCGCCATCACTACTAGTACAACACAGCACCGACACTACTAGTACAACACAGCACCGGCACTACTAGTACAGCACAGCGCCATCACTACTAGTACAACACAGCGCCGACACTATTAGTACAACACAGCACCGACACTACTAATACAACCCAGCACGGACACTACTAGTACAACTCAGCACCGACACTACTAGTGCAACACATCACCGACACTACTAGTACAGCACAGCGCCGACACTACTAGTACAGCACAGCACCAACACTACTAGTACAGCACAGCGCCGACACTACTAGTACAGCACAGCGCCGACACTACTAGTACAACACAGCGCCGACACTACTAGTACAACACAGCGCAGACACTACTAGTACAAAACAGCACCGACACTACTAGTACAGCACAGCGCCGACACTACTAGTACAACACAGCACCGACACTACTAGTACAGCACAGCGCCGACACTACTAGTACAACACAGCGCCGAAACAACTAGTACAGCACAGCGCCGACACTACTAGTACAACACAGCGCCGACACTACTAATACAGCACAGCGCTGACACTACTAGTACAACACAGCACCGACACTACTAGTACAGCACAGCGCCGACACTACTAGAACAACACAGCGCCATCACTACTAGTACAACACAGCGCCATCAATACTAGTACAACATAGCAACGACACTACTAGTACAACACAGCACCGACACTACTAGTACAGCACAGCGCCATCACTACTAGTACAACACAGCGCCGACACTACTAGTACAACACAGCACCGACACTACTAGTACAACACAGCACCGACACTACTAGTAAAACACAGCACCGACACTACTAGTACAACACAGCACCGACACTACTAGTACAACACAGCGCCGACACTACTAGTACAGCACAGCGCCGACACTACTAGTACAACACAGCGCCGACACTACTAGTGCAACACATCACCGACACTACTAGTACAACACAGCGCCGACATTACTTGTACAGCACAGCACCGACACTACTAGTACAGCACAGCGCCGACACTACTAGTACAGCACAGCGCCGACACTACTAGTACAACACAGCGCCGACACTACTAGTACAACACAACGCCAACACTACTAGTACAGCACAGCACCGAAACTACTAGTACAACACAGCGCCGACACTACTACTACAGCACAGCGCCGACACTACTAGTACAACACATCACCGACACTACTAGTACAGCACAGCGCCGACACTTCTAGTACAACACAGCTCCGACACTACTAGTACAGCACAGCGCCATCAATACTAGTACAACACAGCGCCAACACTACTAGTACAACACAGCACCGACACTACTAGTACAACACAGCACCGACACTACTTGTACAGCACAGGGCCGACACTATTAGTACAGCACAGCACCGACACTTCTAATACAGCACAGCACCGACACTACTAGTACAGCACAGCACCGACACTACTAGTACAACACAGCACCGACACTTCTAGTACAGCACAGCGCCGACACTACTAGTACAACACATCACCGACACTAAAAATACAGCGGAGCGCCGACACTACTAGCACAGCACAGCACCGACACTAATAGTACAGCACATCACCGACACTACTAGTACAGCACAGCACCAACACTACTAGTACAACACAGCACCGACATTACTAGTACAGCACAGCACCGACACTACTAGAACAGCACAGCGCCATCAATACTAGTACAACACAGCGCCAACACTACTAGTACAACTCAGCACCGACACTACTAGTACAACACAGCACCGACACTACTAGTACAGCACAGGGCCGACACTATTAGTACAGCACAGCACCGACACTTCTAATACAGCACAGCACCGACACTACTAGTACAGCACAGCACCGACACTATTAGTACAACACAGCACCGACACTTCTAGTACAGCACAGCACCGACACTACTAGTACAACACATCACCGACACTACTAGTACAGCTGAGCGCCGACACTACTAGCACAACACAGCACCGACACTAATAGTACAGCACATCACCGACACTACTAGTACAGCACAGCACCAACACTACTAGTACAACACAGCACCGACATTACTAGTACAGCACAGCACCGACACTACTAGTACAGCACAGCGCCATCAATACTAGTACAACACAGCGCCATCACTACTAGCACAACACAGCACCGACACTACTAGTACAACACAGCACCGGCACTACTAGTACAGCACAGCGCCATCACTACTAGTACAACACAGCGCCGACACAATTAGTACAACACAGCACCGACACTACTAATACAACCCAGCACCGACACTACTAGTACAACACAGCACCGACACTACTAGTGCAACACATCACCGACACTACTAGTACAGCACAGCGCCGACACTACTAGTACAGCACAGCACCAACACTACTAGTACAGCACAGCGCCGACACTACTAGTACAGCACAGCGCCGACACTACTAGTGCAGCACAGCGCCGACACTATTAGTACAACAAAGCGCCGACACTACTAGAACAACACAGCGCCGACACTACTAGTACAACACAACGCCGACACTACTAGTACAACACAGCGTCGACACTACTAGTACAGCACAGCGCCGACACTACTAGTACAGCACAGCGCCGACACTACTAGTACAGCACAGCACCGACATTACTAGTACAGCACAGCGCCGACACTACTAGTACAACAGAGCGCCGACACTACTAGTACAACACAGCACCGACACTACTAGTACAGCACAGCGCCGACACTACTAGTACAACACAGCACCGACACTACTAGTACAGAACAGCGCAGACACTACTCGTACAGCACAGCACGGACACTACTAGTACAAAACAGCGCCGACACTACTATTACAGCACAGCACCGACACTACTAGTACAACACAGCGCCGACATTACTAGTACAGCACAGCGCCGACACTATTAGTACAACAAAGCGCCGACACTACTAGTACAACACAGCGCCGACACTACTAGTACAACACAACGCCGACACTACTAGTACAACACAGCGTCGACACTACTAGTACAGCACAGCGCCGACACTACTAGTACAGCACAGCGCCGACACTACTAGTACTGCACAGCACCGACATTACTAGTACAGCACAGCGCCGACACTACTAGTACAACAGAGCGCCGACACTACTAGTACAACACAGCACCGACACTACTAGTACAACACAGCGCCATCACTACTAGTACAACACAGCGCCATCATTACTAGTACAACACAGCACCGACACTACTAGTACAGCACAGCGCCATCACTAATAGTACAACACAGCGCCGACACTACTAGTACAACACAGCACCGACACTACTAGTACAACACAGCACCGACATTACTAGTACAACACAGCACCGACACTACTAGTACAACACAGCACCGACACTACTAGTACAACACAGCGCCGACACTACTAGTACAGCACAGCGCCGACACTACTAGTACAACACATCACCGACACTACTAGTACAGCACAGCGCCGATACTTCTAGTACAACACAACGCCGACACTACTAGTACAACACAGCGTCGACACTACTAGTACAGCACAGCGCCGACAATACTAGTACAGCACAGCGCCGACACTACTAGTACAACACAGCACCGACATTACTAGTACAGCACAGCGCCGACACTACTAGTACAACAGAGCGCCGAAACTACTAGTACAACACAGCACCGACACTACTAGTACAACACAGCGCCATCACTACTAGTACAACACAGCGCCATCACTACTAGTACAACACAGCGCCGACACTACTAGTACAGCACAGCGCCGACACTACTAGTACAACACAGCGCCATCACTATTAGTACAACACAGCGCCGACACTACTAGTACAGCACAGCGCCGACACTACTAGTACAACACAGCGCCGAAACAACTAGTACAGCACAGCGCCGACACTACTAGTACAACACAGCGCCGACACTACTAATACAGCACAGCGCCGACACTACTAGTACAACACATCACCGACACTACTAGTACAGCTGAGCGCCGACACTACTAGCACAGCACAGCACCGACACTAATAGTACAGCGCATCACCGACACTACTAGTACAGCACAGCACCAACACTACTAGTACAACACAGCACCGACATTACTAGTACAGCACAGCACCGACACTACTAGTACAGCACAGCGCCATCAATACTAGTACAACACAGCGCCATCACTACTAGTACAACACAGCACCGACACTACTAGTACAACACAGCACCGACACTACTAGTACAACACAGCGCCATCACTACTAGTACAGCACAGCACCGACATTACTAGTACAGCACAGCGCCATCACAACTAGTACAACACAGCGCCATCACTACTAGTACAACACAGCGCCGACACTACTAGTACAGCACAGCGCCGACACTTCTAGTACAACACAGCGCCATCACTACTAGTACAACACAGCGCCATCACTACTAGTACAACACAGCGCCGACACTACTAGTACAACACAGCACCGACACTACTAGTACAACACAGCGCCATCACTACTAGTACAACACAGCGCCATCACTACTAGTACAACACAGCGCCGACACTACTAGTACAGCACAGCGCCGACACTACTAGTACAACACAGCTCCATCACTATTAGTACAACACAGCGCCGACACTACTAGTACAGCACAGCGCCGACACTACTAGTACAACACAGCGCCGAAACAACTAGTGCAGCACAGCGCCGACATTACTAGTACAACACAGCGCCGACACTACTAATACAGCACAGCGCCGACACTACTAGTACAACACATCACCGACATTACTAGTACAGCACAGCGCCGACACTACTAGTACAACACAGCACCGACACTACTAGTACAACACAGCGCCATCAATACTAGTACAACACATCGCCATCATTACTAGTACAACACAGCACCGACACAACTAGTACAGCACAGCGCCATCACTACTAGTACAACACAGCGCCGACACTACTAGTACAACACAGCATCGACACTACTAGTACAACACAGCACCGACACTACTAGTACAACACAGCACCGACACTACTAGTACAACACAGCACCGACACTACTAGTACAACACAGCGCCGACACTACTAGTACAGCACAGCGCCGACACTACTAGTACAACACATCACCGACACTACTAGTACAGCACAGCGCCGACACTTCTAGTACAACACAACGCCGACACTACTAGTACAACACAGCGTCGACACTACTAGTACAGAACAGCGCCGACACTACTAGTACAGCACAGCGCCGACACTACTAGTACAGCACAGCGCCGACACTACTAGTACAACAGAGCGCCGACACTACTAGTACAACACAGCACCGACACTACTAGTACAACACAGCGCCATCACTACTAGTACAACACAGCGCCATCACTACTAGTACAACACAGCGCCGACACTACTAGTACAGCACAGCGCCGACACTACTAGTACAACACAGCGCCATCACTATTAGTACAACACAGCGCCGACACTACTAGTACAGCACAGCGCCGACACTACTAGTACAACACAGCGCCGAAACAACTAGTACAGCACAGCGCCGACACTACTAGTACAACACAGCGCCGACACTACTAATACAGCACAGCGCCGACAATACTAGTACAACACATCACCGACACTACTAGTACAGCTGAGCGCCGACACTACTAGCACAGCACAGCACCGACACTAATAGTACAGCACATCACCGACACTACTAGTACAGCACAGCACCAACACTACTAGTACAACACAGCACCGACATTACTAGTACAGCACAGCACCGACACTACTAGTACAGCACAGCGCCATCAATACTAGTACAACACAGCGCCATCACTACTAGTACAACACAGCACCGACACTACTAGTACAACACTGCACCGACACTACTAGTACAACACAGCGCCGACACTACTAGTACAGCACAGCGCCGACACTACTAGTACAACACAGCGCCGAAACAACTAGTGCAGCACAGCACCGACACTACTAGTACAACACAGCGCCGACACTACTAATACAGCACAGCGCCGACACTACTAGTACAACACATCACCGACATTACTAGTACAGCACAGCGCCGACACTACTAGTACAACAGAGCGCCGACACTACTAGTATAACACAGCACCGACACTACTAGTACAACACAGCGCCATCACTACTTGTACAACACAGCGCCATCATTACTAGTACAACACAGCACCGACACTACTAGTACAGCACAGCGCCATCACTACTAGTACAACACAGCGCCGACACTACTAGTACAACACAGCACCGACACTACTAGTACAACACAGCACCGACACTACTAGTACAACACAGCACCGACACTACTAGTACAACACAGCACCGACACTACTAGTACAACACAGCGCCGACACTACTAGTACAGCACAGCGCCGACACTACTAGTACAACACATCACCGACACTACTAGTACAGCACAGCGCCGACACTTCTAGTACAACACAACGCCGACACTACTAGTACAACACAGCGTCGACACTACTAGTACAGCACAGCGCCGACACTACTAGTACAGCACAGCGCCGACACTACTAGTACAGCACAGCGCCGACACTACTAGTACAACAGAGCGCCGACACTACTAGTACAACACAGCACCGACACTACTAGTACAACACAGCGCCATCACTACTAGTACAACACAGCGCCATCACTACTAGTACAACACAGCGCCGACACTACTAGTACAGCACAGCGCCGACACTACTAGTACAACACAGCGCCATCACTATCAGTACAACACAGCGCCGACACTACTAGTAGAGCACAGCGCCGACACTACTAGTACAGCACAGCGCCGACACTACTAGTACAACACATCACCGACACTACTAGTACAGCTGAGCGCCGACACTACTAGCACAGCACAGCACCGACACTAATAGTACAGCACATCACCGACACTACTAGTACAGCACAGCACCGACACTACTAGTACAACACAGCACCGACATTACTAGTACAGCACAGCACCGACACTACTAGTAGAGCACAGCGCCATCAATACTATTACAACACAGCGCCATCACTACTAGTACAACACAGCACCGACACTACTAGTACAACACAGCACCGGCACTACTAGTACAGCACAGCGCCATCACTACTAGTACAACACAGCGCCGACACTATTAGTACAACACAGCACCGACACTACTAATACAACCCAGCACGGACACTACTAGTACAACACAGCACCGACACTACTAGTGCAACACATCACCGACACTACTAGTACAGCAGAGCGCCGACACTACTAGTATAGCACAGCACCAACACTACTAGTACAGCACAGCGCCGACACTACTAGTACAGCACAGCGCCGACACTACTAGTACAACACAGCGCCGACGCTACTAGTACAACACAGCGCAGACACTACTAGTACAAAACAGCACCGACACTACTAGTACAGCACAGCGCCGACACAACTAGTACAACACAGCGCCGACACTACTAGTACAACACAACGCCGACACTACTAGTACAACACAGCGGCGACACTACTAGTACAGCACAGCGCCGACACTACTAGTACAACACAGCGCCGACACTACTAGTACAGGACAGCACCGACATTACTAGTACAGCACAGCGCCGACACTACTAGTACAACACAGCGCCGACACTACTAGTACAACACAGCACCGACACTACTAGTACAACACAGCGCCATCACTACTAGTACAACACAGCGCCATCATTACTAGTACAACATAGCGCCATCACTACTAGTACAACACAGCGCCATCACTACTTGTACAACACAGCACCGACACTACTAGTACAACACAGCACCGACACTACTAGTACAGCACAGGGCCGACACTATTAGTACAGCACAGCACCGACACTTCTAATACAGCACAGCACCGACACTACTAGTACAGCACAGCACCGACACTACTAGTACAACACAGCACCGACACTTCTAGTACAGCACAGCGCCGACACTACTAGTACAACACATCACCGACACTACTAGTACAGCTGAGCGCCGACACTACTAGCACAGCACAGCACCGACACTAATAGTACAGCACATCACCGACACTACAAGTACAGCACAGCACCGACACTACTAGTACAACACATCACCGACACTACTAGTACAGCTGAGCGCCGACACTACTAGCACAGCACAGCACCGACACTAATAGTACAGCACATCACCGACACTACTAGTACAGCACAGCACCGACACTACTAGTACAACACAGCACCGACATTACTAGTACAGCACAGCACCGACACTACTAGTAGAGCACAGCGCCATCAATACTATTACAACACAGCGCCATCACTACTAGTACAACACAGCACCGACACTACTAGTACAACACAGCACCGGCACTACTAGTACAGCACAGCGCCATCACTATTAGTACAACACAGCGCCGACACTATTAGTACAACACAGCACCGACACTACTAATACAACCCAGCACGGACACTACTAGTACAACACAGCACCGACACTACTAGTGCAACACATCACCGACACTACTAGTACAGCAGAGCGCCGACACTACTAGTACAGCACAGCACCAACACTACTAGTACAGCACAGCGCCGACACTACTAGTACAGCACAGCGCCGACACTACTAGTACAACACAGCGCCGACGCTACTAGTACAACACAGCGCAGACACTACTAGTACAAAACAGCACCGACACTACTAGTACAGCACAGCGCCGACACTACTAGTACAACACAGCGCCGACACTACTAGTACAACACAACGCCGACACTACTAGTACAACACAGCGGCGACACTACTAGTACAGCACAGCGCCGACACTACTAGTACAACACAGCGCCGACACTACTAGTACAGGACAGCACCGACATTACTAGTACAGCACAGCGCCGACACTACTAGTACAACACAGCGCCGACACTACTAGTACAACACAGCACCGACACTACTAGTACAACACAGCGCCATCACTACTAGTACAACACAGCGCCATCATTACTAGTACAACATAGCGCCATCACTACTAGTACAACACAGCGCCATCACTACTAGTACAACACAGCACCGACACTACTAGTACAACACAGCACCGACACTACTAGTACAGCACAGGGCCGACACTATTAGTACAGCACAGCACCGACACTTCTAATACAGCACAGCACCGACACTACTAGTACAGCACAGCACCGACACTACTAGTACAACACAGCACCGACACTTCTAGTACAGCACAGCGCCGACACTACTAGTACAACACATCACCGACACTACTAGTACAGCTGAGCGCCGACACTACTAGCACAGCACAGCACCGACACTAATAGTACAGCACATCACCGACACTACTAGTACAGCACAGCACCGACACTACTAGTACAACACAGCACCGACATTACTAGTACAGCACAGCACCGACACTACTAGTAGAGCACAGCGCCATCAATACTATTACAACACAGCGCCATCACTACTAGTACAACACAGCACCGACACTACTAGTACAACACAGCACCGGCACTACTAGTACAGCACAGCGCCATCACTACTAGTACAACACAGCGCCGACACTATTAGTACAACACAGCACCGACACTACTAATACAACCCAGCACGGACACTACTAGTACAACACAGCACCGACACTACTAGTGCAACACATCACCGACACAACTAGTACAGCACAGCGCCGACACTACTAGTACAGCACAGCACCAACACTACTAGTACAGCACAGCGCCGACACTACTAGTACAGCACAGCGCCGACACTACTAGTACAACACAGCGCCGACACTACTAGTACAACACAGCGCAGACACTACTAGTACAAAACAGCGCCGACACTACTAGTACAGCACAGCGTCGACACTACTAGTACAACACAGCACCGACACTACTAGTACAGAACAGCGCAGACACTACTCGTACAGCACAGCACGGACACTACTAGTACAAAACAGCGCCGACACTACTATTACAGCACAGCACCGACACTACTAGTACAACACAGCGCCGACACTACTAGTACAGCACAGCGCCGACACTATTAGTACAACACACCGCCGACACTACTAGTACAACACAGCGCCGACACTACTAGTACAACACAACGCCGACACTACTAGTACAACACAGCGGCGACACTACTAGTACAGCACAGCGCCGACATTACTAGTACAGCACAGCGCCGACACTACTAGTTCAGCACAGCACCGACATTACTAGTACAGCACAGCGCCGACACTACTAGTACAACACAGCGCCGACACTACTAGTACAACACAGCACCGACACTACTAGTACAACACAGCGCCATCACTACTAGTACAACACAGCGCCATCATTACTAGTACAACATAGCGCCATCACTACTAGTACAACACAGCGCCATCACTAATAGTACAACACAGCGCCGACACTACTAGTACAACACAGCACCGACACTATTAGTACAACACAGCGCCATCACTACTAGTACAACACAGCGCCGACACTATTAGTACAGCACAGCGTCGACACTACTAGTACAACACAGCGCCGACACTACTAGTACAGCACAGCGCCGACACTACTAGTACAACACAGCGCCGAAACAACTAGTACAGCACAGCGCCGACACTACTAGTACAACACAGCGCCGACACTACTAATACAGCACAGCGTCGACACTACTAGTACAACACAGCACAGACACTACTAGTACAGCACAGCGCCGACACTACTAGAACAACACAGCGCCATCACTACTAGTACAACACAGCGCCATCAATACTAGTACTACATAGCAACGACACTGCTAGTACAACACAGCACCGACACTACTAGTACAGCACAGCGCCATCACTACTAGTACAACACAGCGCCGACACTACTAGTACAACACAGCACCGACGCTACTAGTACAACACAGCACCGACACTACTAGTACAACACAGCACCGACACTACTAGTACAACACAGCACCGACACTACTAGTACAACACAGCGCCGACACTACTAGTACAGCACAGCGCCGACACTACTAGTACAAAACAGCGCCGACACTGCTAGTACAGCACAGCGCCGACACTACTAGTACAGCACAGCACCGACACTACTAGTACAACACAGCGCCGACACTACTAGTACAGCACAGCACCGACACTACTAGTACAACACAGCGCAGACACTACTATTACAGCACAGCACGGATACTACTAGTACAACACAGCGCCGACACTACTAGTACAACACAGCACCGACACTACTAGTACACCACATCACCGACACTACTAGTACAGCACAGCACCGACACTACTAGTACAGCACAGCACCGACTATACTAGTACAACACTGCACCGACACTACTAGTACAGCACAGCACCGACACTACTAGTACAGCACAGCACCGACACTACTAGTACAACACTGCACCGACACTACTAGTACAGCACAGCACCGACACTTCTAGTACAGCACAGCGCCGACACTACTAGTACAACACATCACCGACACTACTAGTACAGCTGAGCGCCGACACTACTAGCACAGCACAGCACCGACACTAATAGTACAGCACATCACCGACACTGCTAGTACAGCACAGCACCGACACTACTAGTACAACACAGCACCGACATTACTAGTACAGCACTGCACCGACACTACTAGTACAACACAGCGCCATCAATACTAGTACAACACAGCGCCATCACTACTAGTACAACACAGCACCGACACTACTAGTACAACACAGCACCGGCACTACTAGTACAGCACAGCGCCATCACTACTAGTACAACACAGCGCCGACACTATTAGTACAACACAGCACCGACACTACTAATACAACCCAGCACCGACACTACTAGTACAACACAGCACCGACACTACTAGTGCAACACATCACCGACACTACTAGTACAGCACAGCGCCGACACGACTAGTACAGCACAGCACCAACACTACTAGTACAGCACAGCGCCGACACTACTAGTACAGCACAGCGCCGACACTACTAGTACAACACAGCGCCGACACTACTAGTACAACACAGCGCAGACACTACTAGTACAAAACAGCACCGACACTACTAGTACAGCACAGCGCCGACACTACTAGTACAACACAGCACCGACACTACTAGTACAGCACAGCGCCGACAATATTAGTACAACACAGCGCCGACACTACTAGTACAACACAGCGCCGACACTACTAGTACAACACAACGCCGACACTACTAGTACAACACAGTGGCGACACTACTAGTACAGCACAGCGCCGACACTACTAGTACAGCACAGCGCCGACACTACTAGTACAGCACAGCACCGACATTACTAGTACAGCACAGCGCCGACACTACTAGTACAACACAGCGCCGACACTACTAGTACAACACAGCACCGACACTACTAGTACAACACAGCGCCATCACTACTAGTACAACACAGCGCCATCATTACTAGTACAACATAGCGCCATCACTACTAGTACAACACAGCGCCATCACTACTAGTACAACACAGCACCGACACTACTAGTACAACACAGCACCGACACTACTAGTACTGCACAGGGCCGACACTATTAGTACAGCACAGCACCGACACTTCTAATACAGCACAGCACTGACACTACTAGTACAGCACAGCACCGACACTACTAGTACAACACAGCACCGACACTTCTAGTACAGCACAGCGCCGACACTACTAGTACAACACATCACCGACACTACTAGTACAGCTGAGCGCCGACACTATTAGCACAGCACAGCACCGACACTAATAGTACAGCACATCACCGACACTACTAGTACAGCACAGCACCGACACTACTAGTACAACACAGCACCGACATTACTAGTACAGCACAGCACCGACACTACTAGTAGAGCACAGCGCCATCAATACTAGTACAACACAGCGCCATCACTGCTAGTACAACACAGCACCGACACTACTTGTACAACACAGCACTGGCACTACTAGTACAGCACAGCGCCATCACTACTAGTACAACACAGCGCCGACACTATTAGTACAACACAGCACCGACACTACTAATACAACCCAGCACGGACACTACTAGTACAACACAGCACCGACACTACTAGTGCAACACATCACCGACACTACTAGTACAGCACAGCGCCGACACTACTAGTACAGCACAGCACCAACACTACTAGTACAGCACAGCGCCGACACTACTAGTACAGCACAGCACCAACACTACTAGTACAGCACAGCGCCGACACTACTAGTACAGCACAACGCCGACACTACTAGTACAACACAGCGCCGACACTACTAGTACAACACAGCGCAGACACTACTAGTACAAAACAGCACCGACACTACTAGTACAGCACAGCGCCGACACTACTAGTACAACACAGCACCGACACTACTAGTACAGCACAGCGCCGACACTATTAGTACAACACAGCGCCGACACTACTAGTACAACACAGCGCCGACACTACTAGTACAACACAACGCCGACACTACTAGTACAACACAGCGGCGACACTACTAGTACAGCACAGCGCCGACACTACTAGTACAACACAGCGCCGACACTACTAGTACAGCACAGCACCGACATTACTAGTACAGCACAGCGCGGACACTACTAGTACAACACAGCGCCGACACTACTAGTACAACACAGCACCGACACTACTAGTACAACACAGCGCCATCACTACTAGTACAACACAGCGCCATCATTACTAGTACAACATAGCGCCATCACTACTAGTACAACACAGCGCCATCACTACTAGTACAACACAGCACCGACACTACTAGTACAATACAGCACCGACACTACTAGTACAGCACAGGGCCGTCACTATTAGTACAGCACAGCACCGACACTTCTAATACAGCACAGCACCGACACTACTAGTACAGCACAGCACCGACACTACTAGTACAACACAGCACCGACACTTCTAGTACAGCACAGCGCCGACACTACTAGTACAACACATCACCGACACTACTAGTACAGCTGAGCGCCGACACTTCTAGCACAGCACAGCACCGACACTAATAGTACAGCACATCACCGACACTACTAGTACAGCACAGCACCGACACTACTATTACAACACAGCACCGACATTACTAGTACAGCACAGCACCGACACTACTAGTAGAGCACAGCGCCATCAATACTATTACAACACAGCGCCATCACTACTAGTACAACACAGCACCGACACTACTAGTACAACACAGCACCGGCACTACTAGTACAGCACAGCGCCATCACTACTAGTACAACACAGCGCCGACACTATTAGTACAACACAGCACCGACACTACTAATACAACCCAGCACGGACACTACTAGTACAACACAGCACCGACACTACTAGTGCAACACATCACCGACACTACTAGTACAGCACAGCGCCGACACTACTAGTACAGCACAGCACCAACACTACTAGTACAGCACAGCGCCGACACTACTAGTACAGCACAGCGCCGACACTACTAGTACAACACAGCGCCGACGCTACTAGTACAACACAGCGCAGACACTACTAGTACAAAACAGCACCGACACTACTAGTACAGCACAGCGCCGACACTACTAGTACAACACAGCGCCGACACTACTAGTACAACACAACGCCGACACTACTAGTACAACACAGCGGCGACACTACTAGTACAGCACAGCGCCGACACTACTAGTACAACACAGCGCCGACACTACTAGTACAGCACAGCACCGACATTACTAGTACAGCACAGCGCCGACACTACTAGTACAACACAGCGCCGACACTACTAGTACAACACAGCACCGACACTACTAGTACAACACAGCGCCATCACTACTAGTACAACACAGCGCCATCATTACTAGTACAACATAGCGCCATCACTACTAGTACAACACAGCGCCATCACTACTAGTACAACACAGCACCGACACTACTAGTACAACACAGCACCGACACTACTAGTACAGCACAGGGCCGACACTATTAGTACAGCACAGCACCGACACTTCTAATACAGCACAGCACCGACACTACTAGTACAGCACAGCACCGACACTACTAGTACAACACAGCACCGACACTTCTAGTACAGCACAGCGCCGACACTACTAGTACAACACATCACCGACACTACTAGTACAGCTGAGCGCCGACACTACTAGCACAGCACAGCACCGACACTAATAGTACAGCACATCACCGACACTACTAGTACAGCACAGCACCGACACTACTAGTACAACACAGCACCGACATTACTAGTACAGCACAGCACCGACACTACTAGTAGAGCACAGCGCCATCAATACTATTACAACACAGCGCCATCACTACTAGTACAACACAGCACCGACACTACTAGTACAACACAGCACCGGCACTACTAGTACAGCACAGCGCCATCACTACTAGTACAACACAGCGCCGACACTATTAGTACAACACAGCACCGACACTACTAATACAACCCAGCACGGACACTACTAGTACAACACAGCACCGACACTACTAGTGCAACACATCACCGACACTACTAGTACAGCACAGCGCCGACACTACTAGTACAGCACAGCACCAACACTACTAGTACAGCACAGCGCCGACACTACTAGTACAGCACAGCGCCGACACTACTAGTACAACACAGCGCCGACACTACTAGTACAAAACAGCGCAGACACTACTAGTACAAAACAGCACCGACACTACAAGTACAACACAGCACCGACTCTACTAGTACAGCACAGCGCCATCACAACTAATACAACACAGCGCCGACACTACAAGTACAGCACAGCACCGACACTACTAGTACAGCACAGCACCGACACTACAAGCACAGCACAGCACCGGCACTACTAGTACAGCACAGCGCCATCACTACTAGTACAACACAGCGCTATCACTACTAGTACAACACAGCTCCATCAATAGTAGTACAGCATAGCACCGACACTACTAGTACAGCACAGCGCCGACACTACTAGTACAACACAGCGCCGACACTACTAGTACAGCACAGCGCCGACACTACTAGTACAACACAGCGCCATCACTACTACTACAACACAGCGCCGACACTACTAGTACAACACAGCACCGACACTACTAGTACAACACAGCGCCATCACTACTAGTACAAAACAGCGCCGACACTATTAGTAGAGCACAGCACCGACACTACTAGTACAACACAGCGCCGACACTACTAGTACAGAACAGCGCCGACACTACTAGTACAATACAGCGCCATCACTACAAGCACAGCACAGCACCGACACTACTAGTACAGCACAGCGCCATCACTACTAGTACAACACAGCGCCATCACTACTAGTACAACACAGCGCCATCAATAGTAGTATAACATAGCACCGACACTACTAGTACAACACAGCACCGGCACTACTAGTACAGCACAGCGCCATCACTACTAGTACAACACAGCGCCTACACTACTAGCACAACACAGCACCGACACTACTAATACAACCCAGCACCGACACTACTAGTACAACACATCACCGACACTACTAGTACAGCACAGCGCCGACACTACTAGTACAGCACAGCACCGACACTACTAGTACAGCACAGCGCCGACACTACTAGTACAACACAGCGCCGACACTACTAGTACAGCACAGCGCCGACACTACTAGTACAACACAGCGCCATCACTACTACTACAACACAGCGCCGACACTACTAGTACAACACAGCACCGACACTACTAGTACAACACAGCGCCATCACTACTAGTACAACACAGCGCCGACACTATTAGTAGAGCACAGCGCCGACACTACTAGTACAACACAGCGCCGACACTACTAGTACAGAACAGCGCCGACACTACTTGTACAATACAGCGCCATCACTACTAGTACAACACAGTACGAAGTGATCTTGCTAAAAGTTTTTCCAGTGAAACCCTTGGTTTCTGTATAACTAAAAAAGGAACTCGACAAGGTGTACAGTCATTGTTCATTGTTCATTGTCCAATTATATATTCATAAGGAAAATAGCATTGTTATTACACTTATTATTCTAATGAATGCATTAGATGTCATCACTGTCCTCGCTCCATACATTGCCTGACTCATTGTCTGCTGGCGTCGCTCCCACGGTATCCCCGTAGCAGTGGCTGCGACTCCAGGAGTCATGCTCCAAGCAGCACAACACAGCACCGACACTACTAGTACAGCACAGCACCACACTACTAGTACAGCACAGCACCGACACTACTAGTACAACACAGCGCCGACACTACTAGTACAGCGTAGCACCGACACTACTAGTACAACACAGCGCCGACACTACTAGTACAACACAGCACCGACACTACTAGTACAGCACAGCGCCGTCACTACTAGTACAGCACAGCACCGACACTACTAGTACAACACAGCACCGACACTACTAGTACAGCACAGCGCCGACACTACTAGTACAACACAGCAGAGACACTACTAGTACAACACCGCACCGACACTACTAGTACAACACAGCGCCGACACTACTAGTACAGCACAGCGCCGACACTACTAGTACAGCACAGCACCGACATTACTAGTACAGCACAGCGCCGACACTACTAGTACAACACAGCGCCGACACTACTAGTACAACACAGCACCGACACTACTAGTACAACACAGCGCCATCACTACTAGTACAACACAGCGCCATCATTACTAGTACAACATAGCGCCATCACTACTAGTACAACACAGCGCCATCACTACTAGTACAACACAGCACCGACACTACTAGTACAACACAGCACCGACACTACTAGTACAGCACAGGGCCGACACTATTAGTACAGCACAGCACCGACACTTCTAATACAGCACAGCACCGACACTACTAGTACAGCACAGCACCGACACTACTAGTACAACACAGCACCGACACTTCTAGTACAGCACAGCGCCGACACTACTAGTACAACACATCACCGACACTACTAGTACAGCTGAGCGCCGACACTACTAGCACAGCACAGCACCGACACTAATAGTACAGCACATCACCGACACTACTAGTACAGCACAGCACCGACACTACTAGTACAACACAGCACCGACATTACTAGTACAGCACAGCACCGACACTACTAGTAGAGCACAGCGCCATCAATACTATTACAACACAGCGCCATCACTACTAGTACAACACAGCACCGACACTACTAGTACAACACAGCACCGGCACTACTAGTACAGCACAGCGCCATCACTACTAGTACAACACAGCGCCGACACTATTAGTACAACACAGCACCGACACTACTAATACAACCCAGCACGGACACTACTAGTACAACACAGCACCGACACTACTAGTGCAACACATCACCGACACTACTAGTACAGCACAGCGCCGACACTACTAGTACAGCACAGCACCAACACTACTAGTACAGCACAGCGCCGACACTACTAGTACAGCACAGCGCCGACACTACTAGTACAACACAGCGCCGACACTACTAGTACAAAACAGCGCAGACACTACTAGTACAAAACAGCACCGACACTACAAGTACAACACAGCACCGACTCTACTAGTACAGCACAGCGCCATCACAACTAATACAACACAGCGCCGACACTACAAGTACAGCACAGCACCGACACTACTAGTACAGCACAGCACCGACACTACAAGCACAGCACAGCACCGGCACTACTAGTACAGCACAGCGCCATCACTACTAGTACAACACAGCGCTATCACTACTAGTACAACACAGCTCCATCAATAGTAGTACAGCATAGCACCGACACTACTAGTACAGCACAGCGCCGACACTACTAGTACAACACAGCGCCGACACTACTAGTACAGCACAGCGCCGACACTACTAGTACAACACAGCGCCATCACTACTACTACAACACAGCGCCGACACTACTAGTACAACACAGCACCGACACTACTAGTACAACACAGCGCCATCACTACTAGTACAAAACAGCGCCGACACTATTAGTAGAGCACAGCACCGACACTACTAGTACAACACAGCGCCGACACTACTAGTACAGAACAGCGCCGACACTACTAGTACAATACAGCGCCATCACTACAAGCACAGCACAGCACCGACACTACTAGTACAGCACAGCGCCATCACTACTAGTACAACACAGCGCCATCACTACTAGTACAACACAGCGCCATCAATAGTAGTATAACATAGCACCGACACTACTAGTACAACACAGCACCGGCACTACTAGTACAGCACAGCGCCATCACTACTAGTACAACACAGCGCCTACACTACTAGCACAACACAGCACCGACACTACTAATACAACCCAGCACCGACACTACTAGTACAACACATCACCGACACTACTAGTACAGCACAGCGCCGACACTACTAGTACAGCACAGCACCGACACTACTAGTACAGCACAGCGCCGACACTACTAGTACAACACAGCGCCGACACTACTAGTACAGCACAGCGCCGACACTACTAGTACAACACAGCGCCATCACTACTACTACAACACAGCGCCGACACTACTAGTACAACACAGCACCGACACTACTAGTACAACACAGCGCCATCACTACTAGTACAACACAGCGCCGACACTATTAGTAGAGCACAGCGCCGACACTACTAGTACAACACAGCGCCGACACTACTAGTACAGAACAGCGCCGACACTACTTGTACAATACAGCGCCATCACTACTAGTACAACACAGTACGAAGTGATCTTGCTAAAAGTTTTTCCAGTGAAACCCTTGGTTTCTGTATAACTAAAAAAGGAACTCGACAAGGTGTACAGTCATTGTTCATTGTTCATTGTCCAATTATATATTCATAAGGAAAATAGCATTGTTATTACACTTATTATTCTAATGAATGCATTAGATGTCATCACTGTCCTCGCTCCATACATTGCCTGACTCATTGTCTGCTGGCGTCGCTCCCACGGTATCCCCGTAGCAGTGGCTGCGACTCCAGGAGTCATGCTCCAAGCAGCACAACACAGCACCGACACTACTAGTACAGCACAGCACCACACTACTAGTACAGCACAGCACCGACACTACTAGTACAACACAGCGCCGACACTACTAGTACAGCGTAGCACCGACACTACTAGTACAACACAGCGCCGACACTACTAGTACAACACAGCACCGACACTACTAGTACAGCACAGCGCCGTCACTACTAGTACAGCACAGCACCGACACTACTAGTACAACACAGCACCGACACTACTAGTACAGCACAGCGCCGACACTACTAGTACAACACAGCAGAGACACTACTAGTACAACACCGCACCGACACTACTAGTACAACACAGCGCCGACACTACTAGTACAGCACAGCGCCGACACTACTAGTACAGCACAGCGCCGACACTACTAGTACAACACATCACCGACACTACTAGTAAAGCACAGCGCCGACACTACTAGTACAACACATCACCGACACTACTAGTACAGCTCAGCGCCGACACTACTAGCACAGCACAGCACAGCACCGACAGTACTAGTACAGCACAGCGCCGACACTACTAGTACAGCACAGCGCCGACACTACTAGTACAACACAGCACCGACACTACTAGTACAGCACAGCGCCGACACTACTGGTAGAACACAGCGCCGACACTACTAGTACATCACATCACCGACACTACTAGTACAGCACAGCGCCGACACTACTAGTACAACACAGCGCCGACACTACTAGTACATCACATCACCGACACTACTAGTACAGCACAGCGCCGACACTACTAGTACAGCACAGTTCAAAGTGATCTTGCTAAAAGTGTTTCCAGTGAAACCCTTGGTTTCTGTATAACTAAAAAAGGAACTCGACAATGTGTACAGTCATTGTTCATTGTTCATTGTCCAATTATATATTCATAAGGAAAATAGCATTGTTATTACACTTATTATTCTAATGAATGCATTAGATGTCATTACTGTCCTCGCTCCATACATTGCCTGGCTCATTGTCTGCTGGCGTCGGTCCCACGCTGTCCGCGTAGCAGTGGCTGCGACTCCAGGAGTTATGCTCCAAGCAGTTTTCAGTCTCGTTCCATCCGTAGTTCTTGGTTCTCGCCTCACCAGTCTGATCGGTCTGGTCGGCCCTCTTCCAGATCAGTCTGGTCGGCCCTCTTTCTGATCAGTCTGGTCGGCCCTCTTTCTGATCAGTCTGGTCGGCCCTCTTCCAGGTCTTTGCACAAAGTCGGCTCTTTGATGTGATTGATAAGTATATTGGTGCATTGGGAAGAGAGGCACAGTTAAACATCTTTATTCTGGCCGGGGGTTCCTTCTCATTGCCACCACTAATGCGTATGAATGCCTTATACCTTGCCTCGTTGATCTAAGAGGTTTTGAAATCGTACAACAAGCAGACACGAGAAGGTGACAGCTGGAACGTCGACAGGCCTAAGAAGAATGACAAGGACGTCAGTATGGGTGGACCTAACTAGAACGTTTCCGGAGGAAACGCTGTTTGCATAGAAGGCAATAAGGATGTCGGGTGAGGGCGTCGGCCTCCTCGAGTCGACCTTCGAGGTAATTGTGTACTTCTGTTTGCAGCAGTTCGCCTTTGTTGGTTTTTATCGCATTTACCACCATGTATTAATATTATGTATACTGTCGTATGATTGGCCAGTAGTGTGGTTTATTACATTCCTCCATGAGGAAACGGGTAAACTCTTCCCTGAATGCTCTATGTTTTAGGAGATCCGTCCCACTCTACTGCTGGGCCTGGTCTGGTCCAATCATGATAAATGTTTGATGATGCCCTGATCAAAGTAGCTTTCGCTCCGACTGTGATCAATTGTGAAATGCACTTATCGAGTACCAAGGGGATTTGTTCACCACGTCTGGAACACATATTCACCAAACGATCCCTGCCCACGACTACACATGTTGACTTGCAGCACGGTTTCATGTACGAGGATGCCGCCATCAATCACTGTTTTTATCCATCGCGTCATTCCATTAAATGAATGCCCCTTTTCCAACCCTTTGGGGGTTGCTGGCAGTGGGAAGCCCCACCTAAAATTGCAGGCACTGGTCCTGTCGTACTCAGGGGAAACTACGGGAAGATCTGCCACTGTTTTTAGCCTTGGCGTCATTCCTACAAATAAATGCCCCCTTTGGGGGTTGCTGGCAGGGGGAAAGCCCCACCTAAAATTGCTGACATTGGTCATTTTATACTCAGGGAACCCGCAATGGAAGATATGACATTGTTTTAGCCTTGGCGTCATTCCATTAAATAAATGCC
The DNA here is from genome assembly GCA_963662155.1 of Lamellibrachia columna. Taxonomy (NCBI): domain Eukaryota; kingdom Metazoa; phylum Annelida; class Polychaeta; order Sabellida; family Siboglinidae; genus Lamellibrachia; species Lamellibrachia columna. The sequence continues at coordinate 31,537,372 of OY759270.1, forward strand.
CCCTTTTCTCACCCCTTGGGGTTGTTGGGAGGGGGACGGTCCCGCCTAACATTGCTGGCATTGGTCATTCCATACCCAGGGAACCCCGCAGGAGTATTTGACAATTTTTTTTATCATTCGCATCATTGCATTAAATAAGCGTCATTCCATTAAGTAAGTGACCCTTTTCTCACATGTTGGGTGTTGCTGGCGGGGGAAGGTCCCACTTAAAATTGCTGGCATTGGTCATTCCAGACTCAGTGAAATGAAAAGATTTGACAATGTTTTTAGCGTTGGTTCCTATAAATAAATGCCCCCCTTTCTGCACCCTTTGGGGTTGTTGGCAGGGGGAATCCCCCACCTAAAATTGCTGGCATTGGTCATTCCACACTCAGGGAACCCCAAGATAACATTTGGCACTATTTTTAGCCTTGGCGCCATCCCCATAAATAAATGAATTTTTTTGCCCCCTTTGTTGAGTGATTTCCGGGGCATCCACACCAGCCTAGACCCGGCCGCAATGCATTGTAGGGGATGTCAGGGGTGGTCCATTCAGTCAAATTCCAAGGAAACATTTGACACTTTTCGCGCTACTCCATTAATTCGGCGTCATTCTACTAAATAAATGCCTTTTGAGGGTTGCTGCCGGGGGCAATCCCCCACCTAAAATTGCTGGCATTAGTTATTCGTAGTCAGGGAACCGCATGGGAATATTTGACACTGTTTTTAGCCTTGACTTGAGCTTGGCACTATTCCCATAAATAAATACTTTTTGCCCCCTTTGGAGGCAACCCCCAGTCAAGACCCGGCAGCAACTAATTTTTGGGATGTCTGGGGGGGGGGTCCCTTTACTCCATGGGGTGAAACCGTTTGGTGGCGTTTACATAAATAAAAGCTCTGGGCTACCAGTCTATTGGAGAGTGTGAATGGGGGAGTTTTATACCCGTTCCTCTTAAGCCACTTATTGGTGGACAAAAGAGTGAAACCTAACTTTGATTTGAAGGTTTTGAACTCGTGGCATAAACTGGGGTGACACGCAACATCTACTCAGTTGATCATTTCCTTTCAAACCATTCATGGGTTAGTTAGTTAGGGTATGATATCATGATGGCATTTTTATTTCCAATAGTAATACCCACAACATATAAAATTAATATAATATTATAATATTTATGCAATTCATTAACCGTATAAAGTTACAATTATCATCTTCGTTTATCTGGTTTGTTGCCGTTCCGTTGTCGCCGTTTAGGTTTGTTGCCGTTTTTGTTGCCGTTTTGACATACACAATATTTGTCACAATTGACCAATGGTTGTCGCCGTTTTGACCAATGGTTGTCGCCGTTTTGACCAATGGTTGTCGCCATTTTGACTTATGCCTTGTCGCCGTTTTGACCACGATTGTCGCCGTTTTGGTTTGTCGCCGTGTTGCCTTGTCGCCGGTTTGGTTGTCGCCGTTTTGGATCTGTCGCCGTTTTGGTTGTCGCCGTTTCGACTTGTCGCCGTTCTGACCTGTATCCGTTTGCAGAACGGAATGTCTGTTTTATCCGCGAAGTGGCAGCACTGCACGACAACAACATGGCGAGAGTCAAACGATAAATTTATGTATTAAAACAGCCAATTTAGAAAATGTTTCGCGGAACTAACGACCTTGCATATGGTCGCACTACCAGTCTGTCTTTACACAGGCGAGCGAAAGGTAGGGACACTTTCGGAAATATCGATAATTCACCGCGAGTGCGATAGTGTGTGATGAGATAATTATAACTTATTTCACGGAACCAAAACAAACCAGGTTGTCTCGTAAATGTTTCGGCATATCATCGGTAAATATTTGTTATATTCAGATGATGCGACGTTGTCATGAATTTGAAATGTCCTGCATAGTGGATTAGTGTTAATATCAATACTCATTATGTTTTCCTTATTTGACAGCTGCGCGAATAGTTTCTAAAAATAGAACGAATTTATTTTAAGCTTTCTTGGCTCCACCACAATGCATTGGTAGCCATGCTAACGTTTCGTATGATCATAAGAAAACTGGATCATCATCAATTCTGAAATTTTTTCTCAGCAACTGCCATCATCTCATTGACATGCTGACCAAGTTTTATCAAAATTACATACTGTACCTCCCTGATATAAATTGGACAACTAAATCTAACAACCCTAACAACTTAATTTAAAATTTGCAATTTACAATAATGTAAATAGACAATGGGAAATCCTAAAGAGAGAATTACAATTTTTGGAAGAAAATACATACCACAAAAAGAAATCTCTAACCACAGGAAGGGTAACTTTCCCCTGAATGCCAAAACTAGAAGGCTGATTAGACGTAAAAATAGATTATGGACAAGATATATGGAAACAAGAGACGGGAAGAAATATTTAAAGTATTGCAAAATTAGAAACAAAGTCAGAGCTTTAACACAAAAACTTTGAAAGGAGTTTGAAAGAAATGTAGCTAATCAAACAAAAAAGAACCAAAAAGCCTTATGGCAGTATTATAAATCCAAAAACTACAATCAAACCAGGAATTGGTAAATTAAATATAGATCCAACCAATCCCAAATCCAACACTACAACAGATGATGGGGAAAAGAAAATATACTGGCAACCTATTTCGTTAGCGTATTTACAACTGAAGAACCAGGGAAAATACCAACTATATCAAGAGTTGAGACTAATACAATGATGGAAGAGTTAACAATAACTGAAGAACCAGGGGAAATACCAACTATATCAAGAGTTGAGACCAATACAACGATGGAAGAGTTAACAATAACTGAAGAACCAGGGGAAATACCAACTATATCAAGAGTTGAGACCAATACAACGATGGAAGAGTTAACATTAACTGAAAGCAAAATATTATTGGCGTTAAAAAGCCTAAATATAAACAGATCCCTAGGTCCAGATGAGATAGTACCCAGGCTAGTGGTAGAACTTTCGAAATCAGTCTCTCACCCATTACATACAATATTTGAAGCATCGATAAAAACAGCTAGTACCTCGAACAATTGGAAAGAAGGGAAAATTTCAGGTATTTATAAAAAAGGAAATATGTCATTAGCAAGCAACTATCGCCCAGTAAACATTACAAGTATTCTATGTAAATGCATGGAAAGGATCATTAGAAACCATATTATTGAATATATGAAGGAAAATTTTCTATTTAGCCAAAAACAATATGGTTTTATATCAGGGTGCTCAACAGTCCTCCAACTTATAAAAGTTTTAAATAACTGGACCTTGGAACTCGACAGTGGAAATTACACAGATGTCATTTACATGGACTTCCAAAAAGTTTTTGACACTGTACCACATAAGAAGTTAATAAATAAATTGTATAGCTACAACATTAGGAATTAAATAATAAATTGGATCGAAGCATTTCTCACAGATACAAAACAAAACGTGGCTGTAAATGGTAAAGAATCAAAATGTCACAAAGTAACTTCTGGGATACCCCAGGGTTTGGTTATAGGACCGTTACTTTTTGTACTATACATAAATGACCTACCAGAACTAACCAAGTCTGATACATTTCTATTTGCAGATGACATCAAGATATTTAGAACTACCCTTGGTATTACTGATAAAAATGACCAGGGCATCTTACAACACGACCTAAATACCTTAGAGCAGTGGAGCAACAAATGGTTACTAGAATTACATCCAAACAAATGTAAACACATGACTATTGGAAATAATAATGTTGGATAAATCAAATATTCTATAACACTCCATACATCCGCTTGACACAGTTGAAAAACAAAATGGCTTAGGGCTTATTATAGCCACAAAGCTATCCTTTGATGACCATATTAACCAAGCAGTAAACAAAGCAACTGAGATGACATATTATTGCAATAGAAAACGTCCAAAGAAGAGCAACAAAAGAATTACCAGGTATGAGAAACTTAACGTATATAGAAAGATTAACATCACTAAAACTTCCTTCATTAGCATATAGACGTCTATGAGGCGATATGATTGAAGTCTTCACCTAGACTCTTAAAATGTGAGGATGCATCCTTCAGGACAGGAAATAGAGGGCATACTGTAGAATTATTTACTCAAAGAGCAAAAGCAAATATAAGAAAAAATTATTTTCAGAGTGACTGAACCTTGGAATTCTCTCCTGGAAACAGTCATTCAGGCAAACTCTTTAAATACTTTTAAAAACCGCCTGGACCATTTCTGGTCCAATCAGGAAATTGTGTATAATTTCGAAGTACCTTTAAAAATAGGAACTGGAATTCTTAAACTATTAATAAACGATCTGATCATTGAGGAGTCACAAGGATCCTGTGATCAGAACCATCTTAAGGTATCGTACATCCATCTCTTTTTAAATGCCCAATGTGCAATATCTATCAATGACATGTTTACAAAAATATCCATGTATACATGCGCCCACGTGGCCCATAGCAGAACAATTCTCATAAATCCCTCTGCCTAAACAATTTCACAGCCAATAGCTTCTACAAACAAACCTGTGAATATGCCTGCTCAATTGCACTTATGTCACATAATGTGAATTGCTTAATTTCGCATATCACAATTTAATAACCCTACATTTGTGTGAACCAATAAACAGGAAGTTCAACTGTGGTCTGAACTCTGTAGCGAAGGTTAAACTTAAATTTAGGTCTCTAGCCATTGTCGGACGATATTCTCTTTGTCTTGTTATTTTTTTGCTCTAATTTTAATAAACTTATGTTGACATTATCTTTGTTTTATGATATAAAATTGCAATTTTATATAGTAATTTTAATAAAGTTGTATTGATATTTTTATGGAAAAATAGCACATTAAAAAATCATGGTGCGAAGGATAGGAAAACTGCACTATTTCATCAATCAATAGCATGGCGTATTTTTAGTTTTTCTGCGTAATTTGTTTACCTCTATCACCATCAACATGACAGCAGCATGAAACTTTCTTAACTTAATTTAATGTGATTTTGGCATTTGATACATTTTGTGGATGAATACCTAATATATCATTGCATATTTTAAGATTTGTCTCTGGTAACACAAATGATGGGTCACTGTTTGTTGTAGGAAACCTAAGCTTCATCCAGCGGCTCAAGTTGGAGGCAACATTATCTGTGCACAATGGATGCGTATGTATGGTTTTAATCTCTAATTGTGTCAGACTTTAATAGCAACACATGTTGCTGCTCAAAAGGGTAATTTGTTAGAATTACCAGTGGACATTATGTGAGATTATCAATTAGCAAGTTTGCAGGCATGTAATGTAACTTATTTGATATTACAAGTTGACTCCCTTAAGCATTTGATTGCAACACATTAGTTGTCCACATATAGTGGAGAAAGTGTCATTTAAAATATGAACACCATTTTGTTATCCATTGATACAATATTTTAATTTTTTTTAATATTAATATTAAATTATAGACCAGACAGGCATGCATATATGTTTATTTTGACCAAGTAATAATTTTAAAAACAGCTACCTGGTAACACAAGTATAAAAGTCACAGAGACTTCCATTAAGACATAGAATGTCGCCAACATAGGAGCCACCTTTTTCTCAGCATGATTCTTTAGAAAGATTAGTTAGGCAAGCATGTAAATACAGTTTTTTGAACTGAATTGTTTCTTCCAGGTGAACACAATGTGCTGGAATGACTCTGGCAGTTTAATCCTGTCAGGCTCTGATGACCAGTACCTCAAGATCACGGATCCTTTTAACAGGAATGTGAGTAACTCTGTGTTTGTGGTATGTGTGATTGTGCATGCATGGTATGTGTGAATGTGCGTGCGTGCGTGACAGTTTTTTCAGTACTTTCAAGTGTGAAGTTTTCAAGCAACACAATTACTATGTGTCTTGGTACATATTAAAGATCATCTGTGTGAATGTATAACTTAATTATAAGTTTTCTCAATTGTTGATTATTATTAATGTTTAGACAAGATTTTGCTTTCTCACAACTATTCAAAGTTGTTATTGTAATTGTAAAAGATTGTTATTGTAAATTGTAAACACACTATCTCAGGCTGATGAGGCTACTGGTCATTGCTGACCCCTCTGTTTTGTTTCAGGTGGTCACCTCAGTCCACTCTGGCCACAGGGCTAACATATTCAGTGCCAAGTTCCTGCCAAACAGTAGAGATTCACAGGTGAGGCGACCAATCAGTGTTTCACAGACTGAGCACTGTGTGTTCAATCAATATGGCTTTTTCGGTTTTGGGAATTCACTCCGCGTTGGTGTTAGATCAGCAAGAAACAGCAACTTATCACTATCATCTGAAGACTTTTTAACTGTCCTTAACTCCCTGACGTATTCGCCCATCTATTGACAACTTTAACAACAACTCTTTCATTTGGATAAACCTCTGACCTTGGATTTCTGAGAATTTCGGACATCCTGCAAAGTCATTGATTTTTTAAAATAAATTATCCAGGCCTGTAGCTTGTGCTTGTGCAGGATGGTTCACGGATTACGCTGAAAGATCCTAATACCCAGTGTCTGTGGTTGGATGAACAATAGGAAGATGACTTGGCTGATGTACCTATCCAGGGAGTTAGTCTATGTATGGGCCGGTATTGTCCTTTGTATGTATTGTGTTCAAACTAATAAGCACACAGTATGCATGAAAAAAAATTGGGCCATGGAAAAATGTCAAGGAATCTGTTTTTATAAGCGTACAAAAAATTTTGGATAACTGTTTAACACTACTGGTGTCATTTGGTGTCTAGTGTAGAACAACTAACAACTAAAAAGTGGTGCCAACTGTTTAACACCAGATGGTGACACTTTTCAGCTGTTCCACACTAGTCAAATTACAATAATTATGGATCCTGCTGATTAAAAAAGGGGGTGTAGGCTAATTAGGGCATGTATGGTTAATAGGGCGAATACGGTAAGTTGTCACATTTTTATTTACTTTCAGATTGTCTCCTGTTCTGGTGATGGAACGATCTTCCACACCGACATTGAGAGAACAGACGCGACCGGATCTCACTTGTTCAACTGTCACTTTGGTACAACTTATGAGGTAGGTGCCTAATACTTGCCAACCCTAAGTGGAGCGCACATGTAAGACTGGTGACAGAAATCCATAGGACTCATAAATCAACCCCTATGATTTAACTATGTCCACTGATTTGCTGTGCATGCTCAAAAGGAGCTCACTGTGCAAACTGGGATATATTGATTGGATCTCCGGAGACGTTTTGGATCTCCGGGGACTTTGGTGCAGCTGACCGTGTATAGTTAAAATGTTCAAGAGAGTTGCTCTTCGGATGTCTTTTGAGCTGATGATCTGTTTTTTTATTTCATTTGTCTTAAGCAGGTCTTATCCCATGATACCAAAACATCCTTGTTCAAAATGTACAAAGTCGTAAGCACTGTGTCCCGTAGAACTGTCAAATTTAGAAAATCAATAAGAGTAAACCATGCGTCGGTTCGCACCATAAGGGATGCTTGGTCGATCGGAGTAAGTTACCCAAAACACTCCCAGGGGTGAAACATCTGTTTTCAGATCTTTGCAATTTTAGAAACAAAGCACAATTTACTTATGTTTTGTAAATCATAATTATATGTAAAAAATGCTCTTAACATAAAGCCCACAACCCTACAATTCCAAGTTATATCTTACTGTCTGAACCAGTGCATCACATCACATATGTTGTATCTCATTAACTTATTTGTGAGAGCTGTTTCCCGCAGGTATTGACGATGCCACAGGACTGTCACACCTTCCTGTCATGTGGGGAAGATGGCACAGTGCGGTGGTTCGACCTGCGCATCAAGAGTAGCTGTAACAAGGATGACTGCAAGGAAGTGGGTATCTCATTATAATCCAGTTAGCATATACAATGTATGAATGTGTATATATATATATATATATATATATATATTTATGTGCATGTATGTCTGTCTGAATTAATGTACAGTATATGTATGTATGTATGCATGTATGTATAGTGTAAGTATGTATGAATGTACGTACATATGTACGTCGAAAGTGTACTAGGAGTACGCAAAGCATCTAGGAGGAGTAACATACATACATACTTACGTACCTACATACATACTTACGTACCTACATACATACGTAGATATGCATGTATGTTATGCTACTCCTAGATGCTTTCAACCTCATGTAACAAACATTCAGATGTTCTTCTGTAATCCCAAGAAGGAGTTGTGACACTATTATTTTTTTCAGAATTCACCCCACTGTATTAGTATATATTACTATTATTATCTTTACTGCTACTGCTACTGCTACTGCTGCTGCTGCTGCTACTGCTACTACTGCTGCTCAGTATAAATGACTGTGTATCAACTGGAACCTTTGAACTGTCAAAATTGTCTTCACAATTACATTGGTCATGACAATAATAGGACATTTTTATGTTGTGGCAATTTTCAAAATGATACTTATACACTAAAACTGTTTGCCTGTAGGATGTCCTGATCAACTGTAGCCGCGCAGTCACGTCTCTCGCCATTAACCCATGTACGCCCTACGAGCTGGCTGTTGGCTGCTCTGATAGCACGATCCGCATCTTTGATAGGCGCATGCTTGGTACTGCAGCGACAGGTAGATGGCAGGATTTCATCGGGTATTATGCCAAAGAGTGTATTGCTGATAGGAGGTGATGCTCCCTGTTGTTTCAGTGGTAATTGCTTATTTGAGGCGCCATCTGGTGAATAATAATGAAAATGGATGGTTGTAGTCTACGTCATTATGCCAACAACAGGATATATGTTTTAGATTAACCCATTGGGACCCAGAATTTTATTCAAACATGCTCCCCTGTTCCCAGGATTTCTTGCAAATTTTGAGCGATTTTACCTCCTTGTGTTCAAAAATCTGTAGAAAAAACTATTCAATATTGACAATTACAAGTTGTGTTTATTTTGAAGAGTAGTAATTTCTCCACATGCATGTATACATAGACATAGGATATATTAATAAAATGTTGACATTTGATCACAATTTGCAAAGACAAAATAGTAAATTTTTTAAAACTTTGAAAGTTGCGACTGACATTCGACAATGATCCCATGCTATAACCCTATGCAACTCAGCGAAGAAAATGTAGCTATATGTGTTAGCTTTGCATCACTGAAAAAATTATTAAATTCTGACGGTTATTTTTCAGGTTACACCATATTTTGTCATGACAAATATAGAAATAAAAAATTTCGAGATAGCGTGAACAAAACCGATGTAAATCAAGATTTCCGAAAGGGCAACACATGCACATAACGAGCTGTTGTTGTTGCAAAATATATCTGTTATATATTTTATATATCCAGTGTGGCAAAATTTGGTAGCGTTTAGTTTAGTAGTTATTCGCCAGGATTTTTTTTGCATTGTACATGGTCACGAGAATGCCTAATCCTTTGGTTTTGTTGCGCCACTGAGCTTGGACTTTCCGAGGATATTGGCGCCAAAGAAGTCATTTTGTGAATATTATTTGCCCAGATGTGACCAGTAACAGTTCTAACAACACATCTCATTGGTCGATCAATGAAGTTCAATAAAAATCATGTTTGTTAGGGTGTATCCCTCCAGGGGTGATAGCAGGTTATTGAAAATAAAAATGTTATTTTTAAATAAAATGTGGTTCTACTTCATTTAATGTGCCGTGATGCAAATAACCTTTTTGCACTTATGTCTTTGCCCCAGGTAACTTCAGTGGGCGCAGCATCACGGGCATGCTGAGTCGGTTCAGTGCTCCACCACTGGAGAATCGCTCCCACCGGATCACGTCCCTTGTGTACAGCAGCGACGGAGAGGAACTGCTGACCAACTACTCCTCCGAGCATCTCTATCTGTTCAACCTCAAGGTCAGGCCTATGCACAACATCACACTTTCCTGGTGTAAAACACAGGCTGTCTGACATCGTAGCTGAACTCTACAGCTGATATTTATTTAAAATTCAATGTTTTATTCTTATTGAATGTGCTTAATCTGAGTGTTTTCATCGTAAAATCATATAAAGCATAAACTATATCTTTATTATTATTTTGACTGCCTAAATGTGTCTTAATGAACTATAATAGCACAGTTCTTGTTAAAAGTAAATTGCAATTAACCATGTCCCATGTGGAAGGGCCTGTGGCTTTTCGGTGCAAACACTAGTAGTGACATTCATGACGATTCCGATTCCACTCAATGTGATTCTGATTACAACTCCACTCCAAATGATTCCGACGCCGATTCTGATTCCACTCCAAATGGTTACAATTCCGATTCCACTAAATTACTCCAAACGATTCCGAATCCGATTCCACTAACTTAACTCCAGACGATTCCGACTCCGATTCCACTAAATTAACTCCAAACGATTCCGACTCCGATTCCGAAGTCAGAATCGTCCTTTGATTCCAATTCCGGAGTTGGAATCGCCCCAGGTCTGATGGCTGTTTGACAATTTACAGAGATCAAACATTTTCTAGTCCTTCTGGGAGTGATATCACTTTTTTATGGTACATTACAAGTGCTTTTCTGCAAAACAGGCATGGTGTGTGATGCGTTTTGTCGCTAAACACTTACCTCCACCGAGAGCTATTTGATGCCAACACAAAACTACATTTAATTCATGATTGTGGCATATAATGTTACGGATAAATGCTTCAATTAATATAATTGTACCAAAATGGAGAATGTATACCTTTTGTGCAAGTTGTTTTTGTTTTAAATATGTTGAAATTCCAGTTTCTTTACCAGAATATTATGTGTGTTTGTATGGAGAAGATAATATATGTTTGTATGGAGAAGTATGTTGACTTTTTTCCTAGTCATTTTGCAATACATATAGTGTAAATGGTGTAATACACACAGTATAAATGATGTGATACAAACAGTGTAAATGGTCTAATAAATTCACCTCCGCTGTTTTCTTCTAGAGGAAACTGGTGCTTATTTACCAAATATTGGTTTTTATTTTGCCAGATGGATGGTAGAAAGTTGAAAGAATTCACAACAGATGCCAAGGTAACATCTCTTTGAAGACACTAATTGTCTGACATGGTTATGCAGCAGCATAAGTAGAATTAGTACTCTGTTTATGTAAATATATACTTTGACTTATTTGAATGTTCCATACATAACTTGATATGACCTTCTGTAAATGTAATCAAATTGTATTTTACTGCGACCAGACAACATTTTATAACTAAGTATATAAATATACCAGACAACATTTATGGGTAGAAGCACCAATGGTGTGGCTTGAATTGTACTCAGTTTTGAATGACAGCTCCTAACATTAAATCTGACCAAATATACACTTATTATTTATGTATAATTAAATAAATGTTATTAATTTTAGTTATTGAAATGCTTACTATTATCACATGTATCTTATCATTTTCGCATAATCTAAGAGTCACACCATTTTTTACAATGTCTGCTCATATACAAATTCATGCATTATATAATTGTTATGGGTTAGATCTGGTATATTTGCTTACTGTTGACCTTAGTCCCTACTGATTAGTCCAAGACTTTTATGATTTGACCTGAAACAAAGGACAACAGAAATCATTTCAACCGTTTTGATTACATTGAATAAAATGTCTCTAAAGCAATGAAAATTAGGGAAGTGACCAATATTGTCCCAATCACCCCATGTTCATGGTCACACCAGTATACAAATGGGCAAGATGATATCACATTGATTTTTAGAGCCTTAGACTATTATATGTGTTAGAATGTTGTTCTGCATTCAAAACTGCCCAAATAGTTTTGTTGCACTTAGTTCCGATCTGACCTCATTTTGGCTATGAAAGTCCTTGACCACGATTGCTCTACTGTTTAGGACTCGGCTGAAGGGGAGAGTCCGAATAACTCAGCTGGCTCCCTCCAACCACCGGTCAAGCGTCTCCGTCTACGAGGAGACTGGTCAGACACTGGGCCCGGGGCACGGCCGGAGAGAGAACGGGCTGATCAGGAAGGTGGTCATTTTTGGTCATTAAAAGTTGCACTCTGGTGGAGAATATCTAATTCATTATTTTGTAAAATCATAGGAAATAATTTCTGTCTGTTATTTAGATCCTGTTGCTTTAAATTTTACTTCATGAATAAAACTAGTATTGTTTATTAGGAAACAGGCCTTCCAATTTTTTATTTTACAGAAGAAGGATGTAAATTGGTCCATAGAAATGTGTATGATGACCAATGAGTTCTGATTATTTAATTAACATAGTTTTATTGTAATGTTGTGCAACATAAATCAATACTGTAAATTTAAGAAAGTAATCCTACTATCGCACACCTTCCGAGTCTGCCGATATGGTGGGAATTTTTGTGCCAGTTTTTAAACATCCTCCCAACCTCCTGCTTTTAAACATCCTCCTGATCTCCGTCTTTTAAACATCCTCCCGATCTCCTCCTGTTAATCATCCTCCCGATCTCCCGCTTTTAATCATCCTCCCGATCTCCCTCTTTTAATCATCCTTCTGATCTCCTGCTTTTAAACATCCTCCCGTTCTCCCGCTTTTAAACATCCTCCTGATCTCTCTTTTAATCATCCTCCCGATCTCCCACTTTTAAATATCCTCCCGATCTCCCACTTTTAAACATCCTCCCGATCTATCTTTTAATCATCCTCCCGATCTCCCACTTTTAAACATCCTCCCGGTCTCCTGCTTTTAATCATCCTCCCGATCTCCCGCTTTTAAACATGCTTCCGATCTCCCGCTTGTAATCATCCTCCTCCCTCTTTTAAACATCCTCCCAATCTCCCGCTTTTAATCATCCTCCCAATCTCCCTCTTTTAATCATCCTCCCGATCTCCCTCTTTTAATCATCCTCCTGATCTTCCTATTTTAATCATCCTCCCACTTTTAATCCTCCTCCCAATCTCCCTATTTTAATCCTCCTCCCGATCTCCCTCTTTTAATTATCCTCCCGTTCTCCCTCTTTTAAACATCCTCCCGATCTCCCTCTTTTAATCATCCTCCCAATCTCTCTCTTTTAAACATACTCCTGATTTCCCTCTTTTAAACATCCTCCCGATCTCCCACTTTTAAACATCCTCCCGATCTCCCTCTTTTAAACATCCTCCCGATTTCCCTCTTTTAAACATCCTACCGATCTCCCTCTTTTAAACAACCTCCCGATCTCCCTCTTTAATCATCCTCCCGATCTCTCTCTTTTAAACATACTCCTGATTTCCCTCTTTTAAACATCCTCCCGATCTCCCACTTTTAAACATCCTCCCGATCTCCCACTTTTAAACATCCTCCCGATCTCCCTCTTTTAAACATCCTCCCGATTTCCCTCTTTTAAACATCCTACCGATCTCCCTCTTTTAAACAAAAAGCTCCTGCTTTTGTTGTACTTGATATTATGATTTTTTTCTTTTTCAGTTTTTTTGGCTCATATAATTTAATGAAGTAAGTAAACTTAATAAAGCCAAAAATGTGAAAATCGCTTCACTTGCAAATATTCCAATTTTTGCAGGCATTTGCCGGACATAGAAACAGATCAGAGCTCTTGCGTAATTCAGGTTAAATACATTTGCCACCAACATAAAAATATTCTTTAACCTCCTTGAAAAAACTTCCCACCGTGAGATCCCTTGTGGGTGGAATCTCCCGCTATTTGCATGTGCCAACTTGGATGGTCTGGTGATGTTTTTCAGACCAAGTAGCAGTGACAATCATGCAGCGAATGTCAGACATGTTGTCTCGCTGGCTAGAGGGTGCGTCAAGACAGTCACAACGGCCACCAGAGCACAGCACTGATGAACAAGCCCAAGCAGCTGTCTCTGAAACCGACAATGCCACTTTGTCTCGTCAGTCTTCTTCTATGCAATCTGCAGCCGCCACGACCTCGTCTGCACAGACTGACAGTCAGGCGCCTTCTGCATCCCAGGATCCTGATTCTCCCAGGGACACATCGGAGAGATGTTCCAACCAAGCAAACGAGACAAAGTCTGGATCAGGCATTGAGGCATCCACAAGGTCGTTAGGGTCACAATGTGGCTCGGCCTCATCACGTACGGATATGTATTCTTATTTAACACATGGCACATAACCGCTCCACCACATCTAATGGAATCAGGAATTGTTTATTCGACAAGACATGTAACATAAATTAGGAAATACAAAAACATACTATGAAAGTCTACAAAATGCATAAATTCACAAATATGAATGTTAATTGTATATGTATGAAACGATGTCGGTCTGGGAGACTGCCACTAAGACAACAATCTGGACGCTAACGTGACAGCCACCCAATAAAATTATAAATTAAACAAAAGAATTGAGTTAGGGATTAAAGACAAATAACTTGAACGTATTGCATGAGTATATGTTTAAATAAAGTGTAAGAATAAGACAATCAATATATAACATTTATTATTATAATATGTGAGATGGTATGAAGAGGAAATCAGTTAGCAAACATTTAACAGCAATTAGTTATCGTATAAGTGGCAAATATAACAATTCCGGATACTACAACTTGAGCTATATTGTGACAGAAAGAAATTCTTGGCATAGGAGCTGAAACCTTGCAATGAGTGAGACTGAATTTTATCTATGATCAAGGCGGGAGTGTTATTAATTACATGGGCAATACTGAACCTGAGTGATTTCTTGGCAAGTTCAGTATTCGCTCTTTCAACATGTATGTCATGTCGATTTCTTGTGTAATGTGTATGAACATCCTCATTTTCTCTTATGCCTAACCTTGAAAAATATTCAGGTAAATTACAGTTTGTGTATCTATGATAAAATTTAAGTTGTTGACCATTAAAATGTTAAGGTGTTTAAATAATGGCTGTGTATGTGCATTATGTCGGCTATAGGTCACTACTCTGATTGCTCTGTTTTGGAGTTTTAAGATCCTATCATGTTGAATCCCCCAAGAAAGCAAACAGTAATTTATATGAGGGAGTACATGTTGTGGTACAAATTGTTTAATTTTTTTTATAATGCCAATTGATCTTGAAATTTTACTTGTTAGTTTATCAATATGATTTTTCCAATTCAGGTGTTTGTTTATTGTCAATCCTGAGAAGTTGAAGTTATCAACACATTCTATAGGTGGTTCATTTATTTCAAGTTGGAATCTGGGAATTTTTTTGTGGGTGGTGAAAAATAATATATTTTTAATTTGTTAACTTCCAACCATTCACTAATCTTTTGTAGTTCAACATTAATATTATTAAAGTTAGCAAGCTCCATATTCGAAGAGTCAAGTGTACTACATAAAGTTGAGTCATCTGCATATAAAATGTATTCAAATAAATTACTTACATTAGTAATATCATTTATATATATATATATATATATATAATATATATATATATATATATATATATATATATATATATATATATATATATATATATATATATATATATATATATATATATATATATATGTATGTATTAAAAATAGTAGAGGGCCCAGTATAGAACCTTGTGGAACACCAGTGGTTATATGCAACATATCTTATTTGGTGTCATTTATTTCAACGAATTGTTTCCTGTTTGCTAAATAACTTTGAATAAGGTTATTTGAAAGTCCTTTAACACCATAGTATGACAATTTTGTATGCAAAATGTCATGGTTAAGAGTGTCTAGCTTTAGAAGGGTCTAAAAATATAGTAATGGGAATTTTACCTTTATCCATCTGACATGCAAGTTTATCTATTAATTCAAGTGCAGCAAACTCTATTGAATGTCCTTACCTAAATCCTTATTGACTTTTATAAAAAAGTTTGTTAACATAAAAAAACTGTAAAGTTGATAAAAAAAATTTTTTTTTTAAACTTGAGAAAGCAGGTAGTAAGGAAATTGGCCTATAGTTTGAGAAAAGTGTTTCCTTATCTTTTTCAATATAGGAATGACTTTCGCTATTTTTAAGTTATTAGGAAATGTTCCATTAACAAAAGTCTGGTTTATTATTAACTTTAGCGGTTCAATATTCTTTCATGAATTTCAATAATTTAGTAGATATACCATCATTGCCACTACTACATTTTGCATGAAGATGATCAATAACTTTTACTATATCCATATTGTTTATTTCTGAAATGTGAATACAGAGTCATGTTTAGTATTTAGGTAGTCTTTGAAATGTTTATTTCCAGACTTATTTATTTGATTTGCAAGTTCTGGCCCAATATTGGTAAAATATTCATTAAATTATTCACAATAATAAATTGATCATGTCTTATAATTTTTTTCAATATAGTGTTATAATCATGTAGTTTATTTTTTAATGATAAATAATCATGTGATTCATGTGATATTATTAGGAGTCGTTTATAAAGGTTGTCCCGATATTTTATGGAACGTAGGATATCTAGAGTAATCCATTTGCATTTCTTATGTTTATGTTTGTTAAATTTTTTAAACTACAGGAAAATATTTACTAATGCAATAAAGCAGCTTTGAATTATAAAATGTTCTTGGATTAATGATATTGGATAAAATTTGTCAAAGCGATACTGATTATGATTAGACAAAACTTCAGCTACATATTATTGTCCCAACCAACATTTTGCAAATATGATTGTGTAGGCTTGCATGCAGTTTGATTAAATACTAAATATAATTACCTAGTATATCAAGTTTATCAACCCATTTCATTCTGACAAATCCAGCATTGATTATAACATGAGAAACAACAAACTGGAGGTTTAACCAGATTTCACAAGATTGCCATCCAAGCCAAAGGCCCAGAGGGCAAGTGGACAAGGAAGCCATTGGCTTATCAATAGTCCAAAAAAATGTTCATCTGTGTGTAACCTGCCTTCCTGAGATATGTGTTGACCTTGCTTTTAAACATATTCATGCTGCTAACAGTTACATAAACTGTAGATAATTTGTTCCTTTCATTTATTGTCCTCTGTGAGAACGAGTACTTCCTGATATCCAATCTACACTGATCCTTTACTAATGTTATCTCATGTCCTCTAGTTCTACTATCTTTCTTGAGTGAGAAAAACATATTTCTGTAAATATTTTCATACCCATTCAATATCTTAAAACCTTCAATTTGATCTCTTGACCTCTTTGTCTTTAAGGTTGTTCAACCACATTATTTTAGGCGTTCTTCATAACCAAGGTCTCTTAGGTGTAATCAGAATTAAACATGTTAAACAAATGTGGATCTCGTACTAACGACATTGCCTTTGTCTTAATGAGTCTCCTTGAATATACAGTATACTAATATTCTATGTATATGCTTTTCTTTTTATACAAGTAAAAAATTTTTTTCGTCTCCTCAGGTACCGTGGTTGGTCCGTCAGGGGCGGGAGCCAGAGAAATGGTTTGTCGACTCGCAAAACAGCTGACCTGTGACCTCGACACTGCCCCAGAGTCGGGTCAAGTCAGGGGAGAGGGTGAGGAGACTGCCAGGAACAACAGTTCAAAGGTCACCCATGGGGGTGTAGAGATGGAGACTGCCACCAGTAGTGCAAAGGTCTTCTGTGAAGATGCTGGTGATTTGCGAGAATGTGAAGTTGAACATGATGCTGGTGTACCATGTGTTGCAGTTAACAATGACAGTGTGATGTCTGCTTCATATGACATTGACTTGGATGAAACTGCTTGTGGCAGTAAGCAAGAAGTGTCACTGCCAAGGGACACTGATAGACATGTGACAGACAGGCGGACTGATCAGCCAATGGAAGCTGCATCGCATGAAAGTGAATTAGGTAATGTCAAAGGTCAAGACTTGACAGCTGATGGCAGCATCAGTGATGATGATTTGAGCACGCACAAGCTGCCGTTGACTCCGAGTGATGTGACCATTGAATGGGCAAGTAATGAAAGTAAATGCAGAGATTCTGAAATATTGACTGATAACGTAAGAAGTGACATAAATTTAGAAGCAAATAATGTGACAGAAAAGATGACCACCACGTCAGTGGATGTGATGGAAGACAAGACAGCATGTGACACAGAAAGTCTGTCAACCATTGATCCAGTTGACAGTGCAAAGGAGGAACAGGCAGATGGACCTGTAGTAGGTAGAAGTAGTTCCGGAAACGAATCGTCACATGTCCCAGAGCGTCCTCAGCAGTTGCCGTCAGAGGTCGCTTCAGTCAGACATATGATTGAGCCATCACCGTCTGACCTACAACCCGTGATCAGTCTCCATTACTGTACAGAGGGCACCAGCTCCAGCACGATCCGCATAGACTTCGAGGCGCTCTCCGAAAGCCAACACCTCCTGGTGGAGGAGCGACAACGCACACATGCAGAGACACCTGGTGAGTCAGATACAAGTCATGCCACTGCCACTATGAAAAATGATCAGCTACAAGATGGCACCACCAGTCGATCACAGTCAACTCAACAGGCTCGTGAAAAAGTGCCACAAGATGACACCACCAGTCAGTCAGAAGCTCGTGATATCGCTGTAGGTGGTGAACCAGTGTCTGACGTAAACACAGAGTTAAATATGTCAACTGGCAGTGCAGTTAGTTCTGATTCAGACATGTCGGTGAGTTCAAGGGGTGACAATCCCCCTCGGGAAGATGAAACCGCCGATGGTAAGGGAGGGGGGATCCAGGAACAGCCTCACAAACAGTTGGCTAGTGACTCATCTTCCTCTGATGATCGGGAAAAGTTAGTAAAGTTGTGCAACCCTAGGGCCAGGGATCCCTCTATGTCTGTTGATCTTCTTGCAAATGTAAAGTCAGAAGTGGGCTTGGATCAGACTGACGCAGCAACAGAGGGTACATCTATGCAGACGTCTTCGACAATGGAGAGTGACAACCCCAACCATGGGCAGACATCGGAGGAGAGCTATGGAAGAAGATCGTCACTACCCACCACTGCTATGCTCGGTACATGTTGTTTCTCTTAATCAGTACTAACCACTAGAAACAGAATATTTGAAACAATGCTGGCCATAAAAGTAATAAAATATATATGAAAAAAATTATTACAATATTTTTATTATTTTTATTGTTTTTTTATGTTTTGGTATACCAGTGCTTCTTGAATTGACCGTGGTGTGACAGTATCATGGTACTTGTATAAGTATTGTATTTAGTCAGTCTATTTTGTAGGCACACAGTTATGGCTAATACATTTTGGCATATCATTGTACATCTATTAATGAAGTTTTACCTAATTACGTAATGTGTTGATGGAAATAAATATTTTTGATTGATTGATTGGTTGATGTTTGGGGGTAGTGTGCCTGTAAGTATAGTTTGTCTCCCTACTGGCCAGCAGTGAGCAGCCCAGCTTTGACATAACGCTAAGACAGTCTCATTTCACATCAAGGGACCGTAGACAATTTGACATTGTTGACAGAGACACAAAGACATCAAAGACCCACCGGACACACTGGGCCATCATCAGGAGTATCCAGGCTGTTCAGCAGTGTTGATGATGATGATGATGATGACGATGATGATGTTCGTTTGATGGGAGGGACAAGAAACACACAGAGTCGATCTTATATGAGGTGGGTGGTTGTTACTACATCATAGATGAAGTTGCACTTCTGAAGATTATAGGCTCATAGTTAGTAGTTGATTCTTCTGATGGATTAGCAAGATGGTAGATCAGTGCATGTGGAATCATAAAGGTCTTAAAAATGGGAAGCAAGGTCTCCAATTTTTTTTCACCACACTACTCTATGCTATAATTCCACAAAGGTGGAACAGACTGTGTATCGCTGAGTGATATGCTTCTTTAATCAAATGATACAGTTTCATTACCAAATAAATAAATTATCCTAGCGGGTGTTTGAACGGAAAGTCCAATTATATTGTATGACAGTGTCATAGAACATAATTGGATCTGAATCGCTTGTGTAGATACCCTCATGAGACCAATTAGCAATGCCAATGTGGACTGCAATGTTGTTCCCATTCTACTATAGTTGGGTGTGATTGTTGAAGCAGTGGCCAATCGGCAAGTGTTGCAACCGACAGGTGCTGCTCTCATCATGACCTCTCATCAAAGCCCAGAATGGGATTAGCACTTGTTAATAGGTCACACTAGCTCGTGTAAATAGGGCTTTACTGAGTAGCAACAACATTTTTAGACATATTGTATGTATCTACCATGTTTGTCCTGCTGCTAGGGACGATGAGGCAGAGCGAAACCGTGCCGCAAGTCACCTGCAGCGCCTCTACCGGCAGCGACAGGCAGCACGAGACATGGACGAACTTGAGATGAAGAAGTTGCCTCAGCCCATGGTCAAGAGAGTCTTCAAGGGGCACCGTAACTCTAGGACAATGGTACAGAAATAGACAGAGCTGGGGAACTTGAGTCCTCAAGGACACATTTGAGATTTGACATGAAACTCAAACGTTTGGGACTTGGGCTTGTCAGCTATGAGACTTGAGAATTCAATCATAGACTTGAGACCTGAGCTATGATTTAAAAAACTAATTAATGTATTGTGTGTGTGTGTGTGTGTGTGTGTGTGTGTGTGTGTGTGTGTGGGTGGGTGGGTGGGTGGGTGGGTGGGTGGGTGGGTGGGTGGGTGCGTGCGTGCGTGCGTGCGTGCGTGCGTGCGTGCATGTGTAATTGATATCTAAGCAGAACTCGGTCATTACACCTAATCTACATTTCCATCGATGCTGGTTTGCCAACAGGAAGACAGTAGTACGACTCTGAGTGACACAGATGCTTAGTCTCAGGGTTGAGGCCTACCTGTGTAAAATGCACATGTATGGTTGTTGCACTGTTTATTGGTATGGACAAAGACTTGGTACTTGACTTGGATTTGCATCCAGATGACTTGGGACTTGACCCCTTGTTATGGACAATGACTTGAGAATTGCATCCTGGTGACTTGGGACATGACTCAAGAAAAACATTTCTGACAGCTCTGATCATAAATATGTGGTGTTGTAATTTGTGGGGTGATATCTGTTTGATGTTGTAGATCAAACAGGCCAACTTCTGGGGTGATGACTACGTGATGTGTGGATCAGACTGCGGCCATATCTTTGTGTGGGATCGCACCACGGCCAGATTAGCCATGTTACTGGAGGCTGACAAACACGTTGTCAACTGTGTGCAACCCCATCCTTATGACCCAAGTCAGTCAGTTTCTCGCCTTATTTGTCATTGTCTGTTTGTTGGGGTAAGACCACACTTTTGTAGTAGGGGCGACTATTGGGGTTAGATTTACTATTGCAATAGTATCGTAATAGTATCATGATAGCTGTATTACTATTGCAATGCTATTGCGATAGTTTCATAACCTTGTGATAGTATAATGGAACAGCAAATAGCAGGGAAAGCCGCCCCAAACATTAATTGAGGGTGGCATCATCGCGTGGCCTTGGAGGTAGTTGATTCAAAATGGAGAATCCGTGAATGCTGCTGCTCGGAGTGACGATTGATGATGTTAGATCAATAAATATGTAAAATTACCAGCTTAAGTTGAAAAACCAGTAAACGGACAGTATTACAGTGACACAAGTAGCCCTGCTGAATTGTTTTGCCATCTATCGTTACTATCGATTGTTCGGTGTACTATTGACAATAACTATCGATAGTTAAATTTACTATTCATGGTATTGAATCGTCGCATTGATTGTTGCGATGCATCGTTAGTTTGATGTATTGGTACACTTCTAATTGTAAGTCAAGTGAACGCTGCAGTTCTTTATGGCTGTTGGCCGATTCATAGATGTGATCCTATATTTGATGTGTTTGACCAATTTTTGCAGTTCTTGCATCAAGTGGCATCGACTACAACATAAAAATCTGGAGTCCTCTCTCAACAGAGGCCTGCTTCGATGAGCAGGCAGCTGAAGAGGTGAGTCACATGACATGGATGGAATCATGCTAGCTTTAACGAAGTAGCCATCTCATGTAGCAATGACAGATGTAGATGTCATTGCTACATCTCATGTAACAATGACATATATACCTAGATTAGTTGCTCATTTTGTTTTGGTGAAATTATAGGACAAAGTATAAAATTCTTTTTAACAGGATCTGATCAAAATCCTTTAAAACCTTCCAAAAGTGGTCCGGCTCTATACTATAAGAAAAGGCTATTTACACTTTCGCAAGTTACCTGATCTAATGATAAAAGTGAAATCTGTTGATGTCCATTAGTTATAGCTTTGTTATGGGGATGAAATGAATAGAAAACTGGTGAGGAAGAAACTTGTTGGAATTAATTATGTTACTCGTCATATGTGCATGGTACTCGGATGTCAAAGTGATGTCAAAATTAAAACCTGGCATTGAAACAAATAAAGTCATGCAGTCCCATCCTCGCCACCAGGGGTATCTGACTACATTAGTACCCCTGGCAGATCTACCCTCGCCACCAGGGGTTTCTGACTACATCAGTACCCCTGGCAGATCTACCCTTACCACCAGGGGTTTCCTACTACATCAGTACCTCTGACAGATCTACCCTTGCCACCAGGGGCTTCTGACTACATCAGTACCCCTGGCAGATCTACCCTTGCCACAAGGGGCTTCTGACTATATCAGTACCCCTGGCAGATCTACCCTCGCCACCAGGGGCTTCTGACTACATCAGTACCCCTGGCAGATCTACCCTTGCCACAAGGGGCTTCTGACTACATCAGTACCCCTGGCAGATCTACCCTTGCCACAAGGGGCTTCTGACTACATCAGTACCCCTGGCAGATCTAACCTCGCCACAAGGGGCTTCTGACTACATCAGTAGCCCTGGCAGATCTACCCTCGCCACCAGGGGTTTCTGACTACATCAGTACCCCTGGCAGATCTACCCTTGCCACCAGGGGCTTCTGACTACATCAGTACCCCTGGCAGATCTACCCTCGCCACAAGGGGCCTCTGACTACATCAGTACCCCTGGCAGATCTACCCTCGCCACCAGGGGCCTCTGACTACATCAGTACCCCTGGCAGATCTACCCTCGCCACAGGGGCCTCTGACTACATCAGTACCCCTGGCAGATCTACCCTCGCCACCAGGGGCCTCTGACTACATCAGTACCCCTGGCAGATCTACCCTCGCCACCCAGGGCTTCTGACTACATCAGTACCCCTGGCAGATCTACCTTCGCCACAAGGGGCCTCTGACTACATCAGTACCCCTGGCAGATCTACCCTCGCCACAAGGGGCCTCCGACTACATCAGTACCCCTGGCAGATCTACCTTCGCCAACAGGGGCTTCTGACTACATCAGTAACCCTGGCAGATCGACCTCTTGAAACGTGAAATTTTCAAACTTTCAGTTGCTGTGTAACCAAAAATATTGCTCGCTCAGATTTACAGGGCTCGCATACAGGAACTTAACTTTAATTGGTAGTAGATCCGTTGTTGCTGGTCAAATGGGTAATGATGGTCATTTCATGGGAACGCTCTTCAAAGTTTGGGCACGGGCGTGTCTAGTTCCCAGAAACACATCGACCAAGACAGGAAGTACAAATGATTCAGCATACATCTACATGCACATGGCATGGGATAAACTGACAAATACATGTTTCAACAGGTCGATCGGCCAGGGGTGCTGCAGTACTACTGCAGCCCCTAGATGGCGAGGATGTGCAGTCCCACTTTAAACCCATGTGAAGAACAAGGCAAGTGGTTGTTTCAGATCATGCGACGGAATGACGTCATGTTGGAGGAGACACGTGACACTATCACCGTGCCGGCATCTTTCATGCTACGCATGCTGGCGTCGCTGAACCACTTCCGTGGAGCCAGGGGAACGCGGGCGAGACGTGTGCCCAATGACACAAGCTCCTCTTCCAGCGATGACAGCTAGGAACCTCTCCACACCCTGTACTTTATACCCTAGTGACATTGTAATCTTGCCACGGCTATCACCCGCTGTAAATGCTGGTTTACAAATGTGATTAATTGTCCAATTTGTCAGCTGTTAGAGTCGCAGTTTCACGTGGCAAGAATCGGTCATGTAAACATCAGTGACCAATAGCAGATGACCTTTGATCAGTGCTAAAGATGGGATTGGTATGAGTCAATAGGTCACATTCACAGTGTCTAGGCGTGTCGCAGTTGGAGCACAAATCGCTCGTGTAAACCTGTTGAATCAGAACTGTCACTTCAGTGCATTTGCCAAAGATTTTATTGTTATTGTAAGTAAGTCACTGAAAAACCCATCATCACATTTACAGGCGATGCTTACAACCCTGCAGAACAAATGTGTTGTGTAATTTGTAGTGATTTGTGAACTAATGTTTGTATGACTGCCTTATGTAAAATCATAAACGGCAATCATTTGTATAATACATGCTACAAAGAAAGTGAGGAATACTGTGCCTGTGTTAACAATTTGTCATTTAACAAGTTCAAGGTGTTTCTCCTGGTGAAATTATAATATCTAACTTCTGTTGGACAACGGACTGTTGTTTGTCATCAAATATGCACCATTTATGAGAAATGACGTACACAGAGTTGCACAGGTAACTGTTTGGTGGTGCAAATCTGAGCAACCACGTACTTTAAAATCAGAGTGTCTGATTGGATCGTTAAAAATTAATATAGCTGTTGTGATGTTACAAAATTATATTCTTTGATGATGAAATGAGGTGTGCTCCATACCACAGAACTGACATAGCTGTAGCATCGCCGTTGTGTAATACATTTACATGCAGATCTGTCTACATGCATGCGTAGCTACTAGCCAACTCCAGTTTAATAGCAACATATGTTGATACTGGTGAAAGAAATCAGTTTAAAATGTTTTCTTTATGAAGTATTCTTTAAAACTGCTTCCTCAACTGATTTAGCCTATCGGAAATCCAGCTCATTGGTGTCCAAATATGTAGTATGTGAATAGTTTATGCCTATTTTTTTCAAATCATCGAAACAACTGACTTTAATCGTTAGATATGGTAAAGATAAAAATAGCGGATATCGAAAATGGTAAACACTGTGTGGGTCAATGCTGATCATGGACGTGACTTCCATCCTCTCGCCAATCATATGACATATGAGTTTACAAATTTCACCAAGTAACAAAATCGGGATTTTTCAGCATTTTGATTTTCACTTCAGTAAATGCTTGAACAAGAATTAACTAATTTAATAGTATGTCTGATGTTTTCACAAAAACTACATAAACGAGCTAGCATGTTGTAGTGGATACTAGGTAGGTTTGGTTTTTCGCAAACATAATTTAAAATGAAGCTAGCAAAACAATCGAATTGATTAAGCACCTTTAAATACTTTATGAAGTTCATAAGTCTGATCTGTTAATGCATTATTGTGATAACACAACTAAACTTAAGACTTCATATGTGTGTGTATAAATAAGGCTGGTAGCTTTGTTAGATGTGATTTTGTAATATTTTTGTGTGCTCATACCCTTTGTGTTAAATGTGTGATAAAAGTATTACAGAATGGCTTACTGTACTGTACAAGTTGTACAGAACAGTTGTAAGGTGTTTTACATAACACTGTATACATTGTATAAAACAAGGCAATGAAAGCCATCCTCATTGTATGGCTACAGTCACAGTGCAGTGTACAACAAATATCCAACAATTGTGATGTGATTTAGTTAACTTATAATTAAGTATGAAAGCACAAAACAAAAGGTGACACTTAGATTGTGACAAGCACCTATTAATTGTGGTGCCTTGTTAGTGTGAATAACGACGCGACTCTTGTCGCTGCGAGTCGGGTTGCGTCGGGTCGTAACGTGTGAGCACTCTTACGACTAGGATGCATACTGGGGGATCACACACTAGTTTTCTTGCACTGCCAGGTAGCATACGACGTCGCAAGAGCGCGTACACGGTACGACGCGTCGCAACACGACCTAGTCCGATTCGCTACAATTAAAATCATTACGTCAAGTCGTAGCGTGTACGCCGGGCTTTACAGGTGAGACGGACGGTCATTGCAAATAAGCTGAACTCCATTTTTACGAAGTAACACGCAGCAGCGTAGTGACTCTGGTGTTGTAAGACGTGTCACTGTTTGTGATGATTTATGTCAATATGTAACATTGTGTTTAGCTCCTGATTTGACTGCTTGTACACAACATTGTTGTATCGTGTTATTTATTGATAAAGATGTTCTGAATTAAGTCAGTGCCGGGCTATGGTTCAATTATACATTCATTTAAATACAATATTCTCACTTTCACAAGATGTATCACATTTGGCATATTTTGTAAACATTTGAATCGTAACTTGTATGCTCAACTTTTACATATGCGTGTGTATTTAAACTGGCATTGATGTTGTTGAAGACGGTTACGGATGTTAACACCTTTCGTTCGCATCCACGTATACGTATTCAACGGGGACACATGTTTGCAAGGTACCATATTTCCCAGTGTTGCCAGGCGTCACATCTTGGTGTGCCACAGGGTCACACCACACCTAAGATCCACAGGGTGGTGTGGTCGATGCGCGATCAGCTCGGGCAGAAGTGGTATATTTGTCCATGATCACGAACGACCTAGCTACTGCGGCAGATTTTGAGGGGGAAATGCGTTCTTCCAGTCCTGATTATATCCTGTCAGTTGTCATTCGGCGGCTCTGCTTTTGGTCTAGAAACAGTTATCTGCCAGCGAGCGACCACTCGCCAGGGGCCGGTTTCATGTCGCCTACTTAGCGGCTAAGAAAGTTTACTTAACACTAAGATGACTGTCTTATGAAATTACGCGTTTCATGTCATCTACTTAGACTACGCAGTAGCGTAACCTATAGCTATTCCGATACATTGACACAACCTCATACAAAGCATAGACGCATGTATTTTATTTGTTTGGGTTGTTTATTAACATATATCAAATATATACATCAATTTATAACAGAGGCAATCTGGGTATCTAACACGTCCATACAGTGATACAACTGAATCCACGCAAAAGATGAAGAGCAAAAACAGTGTCTGGTGCATATCGTCAATGAACATCGTAGGCGATGCCGTGATCCCAAGAAGGAGGAGACCCTAAAGAACAACTTCAAGTAATGCATGTCATGCAAAATTAAGGCATTTTCCTTTAGTGTCGAATAAAGAAGTTTACTTTATCCCAGTAACTTTTGATTCAGGTGTAGTATCGTAGAAACGTGTATAGGGTTTTATGGGCTCCTATGGCTATGAACGTCAACCTGTGGTAGCGACTCCTAAATATCGATCAGTTAACTTTTTAAACATTATACGATATAAAGAAATGCGACACATTATGCTTGCTTGCGAATCTATTTAAAAGGGCCACATTTGTAACGTGGAATACTGTCCGTGGCACTGCTCTGCGACGGCGTATTGACGTTGAAGAAGTCTCCCGTCGGGCGCACGATATCTGTGATATTAACGAAAATTCCGTTGGTCGGATATGGCGTCAAGTACGTGTGCACCCATTTGTGATTCGTGTAAGACGAGTTTGCCGGAATGTTAGAATAGTTCGTTGCCTTGAATGTGTCGCACACTTCTTGCATGTAATTTGGCAGACTTGTTTCCTTGCACATCTTCTTAAACATATTGAGTTTTGGTGGGTCATAAGTTGGGGTAAATACTTCAGGGGGCAACACCGCGACGTCGTCTTCGGGTGGGTGCGTCGAATGTTGCATATACCTTCGTAGCACTACGTCTATTAAGAACGGACCTGTTTGATCGAGGAGATTCGATTGTAGCTGTTGCTTAGGCAACTCTTTGATGACTTCCCAGACGTACGGGTGTCCAGGCCGACACGCCATTACACAGTTGACGACATTCGCCGGAGGATGTCGCATGTGTACTATGTAACTATGGGCATGGTGTTCTTCCGGCAGCATACATGAATGTTTAGATATGATGTCGTCAAGCGGTCTCAGGCATTCAACGTCAATGTCAGCGTACAGACCACCGAACTTGTGCAGCACGAAATAGCGCATTACGTCCGCGCGGTTAATGTTCCTCTTATAACTGTCGTACAGTGCCAGGTATTGTCTATAATCACGGGCGATGAAACGTCGGATGTCGTTGTCAGTCCAGAACCAGTACTGCCACGTTGGGTTCTTCGTGAGCCACGACTTCAGCCACGGAGCGTAGAACGCGGGAAGTTTTGTCGAAATCCAGGTTTGGTGTACAATGTGTGGTATACCGGAATGTGCTCGTTGCTTTGAAGCTACACGGCTCACAATGTAGTAAGGTGTTTTGCTTTCTCTGTATAGAATACACACTATCAAAACTGTTAAAACAATTACACACACGAGTGTAGCGACGAATCTGTTGAACCTTAGCAATGCGCGTGTCATTCTTGCTTCGTCGACCTTAAGAGGATTGGAGTTAATTACGTCACGAGATGCTGAAAACGAAAACAATATTGCGCTAATAGAACTCAAACGTTACGTGCATGGCACTCAACACGCATGATACATATAATGCAATTATGGTATAATAGCGACAATAACTGTGTTCCCAGTGGCGTATCGAGAGCTCGCCAAGGAGGATGCCAAGCTCAGTCACCTATTAATTGGTTTACCATGCTACCACGCAGTGGCGCAACAGATCACACTCGTAAATAATTAAAAAAATAAGCGAAAAGGGGGCCTTGACCCCAGTGGCGTAACGAGGCAAAGTGCCGCTGGGACAAGAGTAAACAATGCCGCCCCCAACAAAGAACCTAATAATGAAATACGTATATCGGTACCTATGTTAGGTATATGCCTTACCATTGCGCCAATATGACAGCAGCCATCGGCTACCGTGATAATGATCCAGCGCAGCCGCACTTCAACTCGAGATTCAAAACACATCCAACAAAACCTCCAAGTGCCATCAGCAAACAAATGATTAACTATAGGTAATAGTCAAAATAATCAATGTGAACATAAATTAATTCGTTATTCACTACGAAGTCTTCCCGTGACTGCCACGGAGGCCATAACTAACGAGGCCGGGAGTGGTATGTCGGTCCCGAACGCGGAAGCTTCTTCATCTTCTCTTACAACCTGATCTTTTGGGCTTTGACTGCCACGAACTCATCGATGGACCAATATAAGGCTACCGGCCATGCTACGTACAGCTGAAGACATACTAGGCTGGTGTAGACTAACCATGGAAAATGGCACCACTATGACCGTCCTGGTCAACGGATGAATTGAAGAAGTGAAGAACTCACCGATAACGGAGTCAAGAGCAATAACATTTTTAAGCTTTCGCTCGATCGACAAAAACGCCAGACTACTCAATCGCTCTTGTCCCACATTTGAGCAAAGGTACGTGTTGATGAGCTTAAGTTTCGAGAAGCTTCTCCCACAAAAGGCCACACTCTCGCACGTGGTAAGCACTGCCCTGACCAACACGAGCAAGGGAACGATACCTCGTGTCCCACTAAACCACCCACGGAAGGAGGTCGAGCGCATTCCAGCTGCCTGCCGTCTCTCCTATTTGTGTTTCCTAACTCCCGATGTGACGTCGCACTCGACGTTCTAAACGTTTAATAAATTTTGCGGTGATGTCGACGTAAGTTTGTGTGAGTCGAGCGATGGCGGAGTGGACGTCCTCTTCCATGGTCGAGTCCATCATGAGTTCCATCTTTGCTAGAAACCTAAATTTGTCGTCCACTTCCATTATGTGACTTATCCTGTATCTCATCTCCCCGTGGAGTCATTCGATGAGCTGAATCTACCTCACCTACGTGTGTAGTGACAGGCAGACACCCTCGACGTTTCCTTCGCAGTTTCCTTCGACGACATTTTCGTGCTCTTCCTCGCAGAAGAGAACAAGAGCCCGAGTTTTGTTGATATATGTTCAGAATTCGTTTGATCCACAACGTTTAAACGTGAATGAAGACAACATACGCACGTGTATTCTGCATGCTTTTCAACGAAATGATGATAGCCAAAATGGGTTGTTTTTTGTTTGGCAAAATTCGACGCCCTTTTAGCCAATGTTGAAAATGGCCGCCGGCAGCGCGAGCCTAGTCCGTATGGAACACAATGTCCAAAGATTACTGGTCACTGTGACGCCCCCCAAAAAAGGCCGCCGAAGACAGATGCCACGTCGCCCCTGCCTAGTTACGATAGTGCATGGCCCAATGCACCCCCCACCCCCATACACCACTCAGTGTTTAATTGCACTTATTAAGATGGTCTCTTCTACCTTGCGTCTATGCCATGGGAAGTAAAAGATCACCCACAGGGAGATGGACTCACTATTTCTCACCATTGGCGAACTCATTAAAAAAGATATAGTGCCAGATCTGAAAGTGAAAGCGAGACGTATTTTGGCATGACAGACTAGTCACGTCACAAGTGCGACACAATGTTTACTTCATCGGTCCAACAAATGACGCAGTTATTCGTAATAATCACTACTCGAAAGTAAAAGGGAAACAAAAGTCACGATTTTGGGCCTATGCAGCTATAAGATTTACTAAAGCAACCATTTTCAACTACAATTAAGAATATCACGCCAGTGGTTTACTAGGAAAACCTTGTTGAACACACCGCATTTTAATTTCATGGGCTGCACCATACTGTCAGAAAACCCTATGTCACTCACGAGTCCGGGTAGTCTAGCAAAATTTGCTCGCCAAATGAAAATATATTTGTATGCACCTATTCCTATATTTGCCAATAGGATATGGCCATGCTGTTTGCGTCTAAACTCAAGTTATTTAACATATTTCAGTCTTTATTTATTAAACTAGTCCTCTTTATGACAAAATAGCGCGTTTGTTTGAGACTTCGTTGGTTCCGTGTATGCTGGCCTCCGTTAATACATCACAGGTAGTCTAGGTTACCGGATTTTCTGAGCTGGGCATGCGCTTATAGGTCGCGATGTTTAACATATCAGCCCTCAGTCAACTGGAGAAATGACTTGAATCTACCACTTTCATTAGAACACATTCTAATTAAGCCACTAGCATCATGTTCTTGATTTTAGTTGCACATGGTTAGTTTTTATTATCTCTTCTAGGTTTATACCACCAAAACCAAAATTTGTGTTTCGCTTTAAAGACGCTGTTGTGTATCAATGTGTCCATAGGCATAGCCATTCAACAAGTTTCTAAACTTACATTTGGTCTATTATTGTCTAAACAATTATTTTCGTGGTTAAGATCTGCCATTTCTCTCTTCCAAACTTACATGTGGTTCACCATTCTATCTTAAAACTGCTTCCTCACCTGATTTAGCCTATCGCGTATCTGGTTCACTGGTGTCCAGATATGTAGTGTGTGAATAGTTTATGTAACATCCGCTGTCGATTTAATAATAAGTGCCTATTTTTTTGGAAATCATCGAAAGAATTTACTTTAGTCGTTAGATCTGGTAGGATCAAAATAGTTGATATCCAAAATGGTAAACACTGTGTGGGTCAATGCTAATCATGGGCGTGACCTCCATCCTCTCGCCAATTACACGACAAAGTTACGAAATTTCACCAAGGAAGAAAGTCGTGATTTTTCAGCATTTAGATTTTTCACTTCAGTTAATGCTTCAACAATTAATAGTTTGTCTGATAATTTCACAAAAACTACATATAAAAGTTGCACAAATGAGGTAGCATGTTGCAGTGGATACTATGTAGGTTTGGTTTTTCGCAAAATTAATTTGAAATGAGACTAGCAGATAATCGAACTGATTAAGCACCTTTAATATTATTAGTGTATGCAATACTTTAAACGAGGCCTAACTAGTTGCACATGGTTAGTTTGTATTCTCTTTTTTAGGTGCATAGCCCTAACACCATGACGTTTTTTTCTTGCACATCTTGCACAGTTAACCGGAGACTTGACTGGAATATCCTATCCGTTGCGCAATCGTGTGTTCAGATTTCGGAGAAAACGGCATATTCTATTAAGTATGGCAACGACTCCCTAGCCTAGGCTAAGGCTAAAGCCTAAGGCTAAACCAGTTACACGCACGCACGCACGCACGCACGC
Organism: Lamellibrachia columna; assembly: GCA_963662155.1. Lineage (NCBI taxonomy): Eukaryota > Metazoa > Annelida > Polychaeta > Sabellida > Siboglinidae > Lamellibrachia > Lamellibrachia columna. The sequence continues at coordinate 31,569,157 of OY759270.1, forward strand.
ACGCACGCACGCACGCACGCACGCACGCACGCACGCACGCACGCACGCACGCACGCACGCACGCACGCACGCACGCACGCACGCACGCACGCACGCACGCACGCACGCACGCACGCACGCACGCACTGTCACTAGTCATTACCCTACACTATCACTGACACTGTCACTGAATATAGCCTACACGACAGAATAATTTAATTTCAGAAGGTTGTCACAACATGGCCAGGCTCGAGAGTCGAGTCAAGGCCATGACCACGCCCATGCCATGGGCAACTGATTCAACTTTGGGCCCGTGTAACTAATATGTGCGTGCGTGCGTGCGTGCGTGCGTGCGTGCGTGCGTGCGTGCGTGCGTGCGTGCGTGCGTGCGTGCGTGCGTGCGTGCGTGCGTGCGTGCGTGCGTGCGTGCGTGCGTGCGTGCGTGCGTGCGTGCGTGCGTGCGTGCGTGCGTGCGTGCATATATTAGCCGTGGCCATGACCATGCCATGCCCATGGACATGGCATGAATGGCCCGGGAAATGTCAAACAAACCAAATACGCTATTTGTCGCTAATTAACACACCATCTTATATAATTATCCACGGAAAATTAACTTCACCATAGACATCGTGTCTATACATACACTTTGAGGCGTTCTGAATGCGTGAATTGTGAAATGCAACGAACATTACAGACAGTTACCCCAAACAAACTCGCCGGATCTGTTGGCGTTCGTACGTATAATCACGTGATAATTACCCGGATGCGTTGCCAACGTAAACACATTGCGATTTTTTTTTACATTTTATAAACATTACAATATTGGTTTGTTTTCACACATCTATTAGGAGCATGGTATACATAAAAAAGTTTAGCTGGGGGACGCACCGTCACATTTGATGGATCCAGCAATGTTTGATTCAAACATTGACGTCAATGATAATGTCATTGTTAAGGACAATAGTTGAAACTTGAATAGTCAATAACAATCAAATTTCGTGTGCTACTTCCGGCTTGACCTCGGTCGGATAATAAATTGTTACTTTTGATAGGAGTCAGCACTTTTGTGCCCTATGTGCTGTCGGAGCGTATATGGTCGATTCTCACGAAATAGGAGTAATGTTGGTATAGTTGATGTTTCGTGGTACTCAATAGTACAATACATAAAAAAACGTATTTTAGATGCTTAAATGATTACGTCGGCTTTCTAAAGAAGTGTTTAATTTAGAAAATATATATTTGTCCCTATTTTCCCGGTATGTCTCTCTCCTTGGGCAGAAAGTAAGGGAGACCGGGGTTAGTTCCATACAGAATCACGTAGTATTTAATCGCTTAAACCTTTTTTGCTATACCACACAATACCACTCGCGCAGCCACTTTTTATATTTCGTGAATGAAACTTGAAACATATCTACGATATAGTATATAATGGGTTGTGCCAAGTGGAGTGAATTTGAACCAGTACAGTAAATGCTAACATGCGGCGTGAATACGTTTAAAAACAAATATCTCAGAATGGTGGGTAACACATCAATGAAAAAGTATTGGATTCTCGATAAGCCAATGGTTTCTTTGTCCACTTGCCATCTGAATGTTTTACTTTCTTTCGGCTATATTGTTAAATCTTGGCACAGTCCTATTTAAGCAATTAATAAATAATAAAGTAGAAGTCGCATTACAGATATATTGCATTCACTATTTCACATTCCATTCAATAATTTTATATTTTATTCGCAATCGTTTGTTATGTAAGAAACCGGGGAATGTGTTCCCTTTGGTAACCAAAAATTAAAAGCGTTATATAAAGCTGTGAACACCTGCATTGTTATGCACACTGTGTATAAGATGTATAAGTGCATGTGTATAATCCAATTAATGTAGTAACAATAACATGTACGAGTGACACTTGCTTTGCGATCCACGTGTTTTTTGTTGTAACAACGTGCCCCGTATGATGTAACAACGTGGCCCGTATGATGTAACAACGTGCCCCGTATGACAACTTGCCCCGCTTACGGGGTTAGTGGTTACAGTCGAACGCGCCTGGGAAACTTCACACATCTACCCAATTATACTATAGAATGTCATTGGCATGGTCCATTTTATTAATATGAATACTTAATTAAATGTATACGTTGACAGAAATAACGCATCTAACATACTTTTCACAAAAAAAGTTACTTTAACTGAAAATTGTAACAACTAGCCCCGGTCTCCCCTAAAAGGAAGGGAAGGGAAGAAAGGGCGAAGTGCACACTGCACAGAATGTAAGTGATGGGCCAGTGGCGTATTTAGGGGGAGGCCATTGGGCAATCCGCCCTTTGGCTTAATGTTTTGATTATTTTCGCATTTTTCCGTTGCGCCGCTACACGGTAGCTCGGTAAACTAACGAGTTACGAGGTTTGCTCCCTATTTGAACTCTATTCACATCCGTTGATGACGCCTACTTGGTCGGATCTCTGTGAAATGCTCAGCATTACAAAGACTTACATTTCAACAGTTTAGTGTTATTTTCTGGTCTAAACAGTGAGACGAAACAAGATCATTTTGATTTTTGTAGTCGATGCATTGCCAAACCTGTGTTTACTTTTGTTTGTTTTTTTTTTTTGCTTTTTGTGTGTTTATTTCTTTCTTTCTTTCTTTGCTTGCTTGTTTTATTTCATAGTAAAAACAATTGTGAGTATTTAAAGTTTCTAACAGAAGGTTTGTCACAATCATGACGTTAGTACTAAAAGATGGGCGTGCGTGCGTGCGTGCGTGCGTAGAAATAAAAACACGACGCGTCTATGAAAGTTAAATTGTAATTGGAATTGCTATATAGCCATAGGTCTATATTATATATAATGTGCTGGCTCTGATACACAGATGCGTGACTGCTGGGCGGGTTAGATTTTTAAAACATTTTGACATATTGACGTGGAAGCACTACGTGCGTGTGTGTACGTACGTACGTACGTACGTACGTACATAAAATGCTGGCACTGGCGATGACCAAAAATGAGCGCGACGTGACCCGTGCTGGCGGCGTTCCAATGTGCTGATTGCTGGTGGACGCGAGCCAAGTGGTGAATCACGCCGCTGCCCACGGGGGCGCTGCAGTGCTAACAGGCTGGTCTAATGTCATGGCTTAGTCACGTCGTTAGTATTTCGTTGTGGTTTATTGTGTGCAGTGGACGTAAACAGGAAACCTAGCATAGCTGGACTTTGGACACTGTGGTCTCTAACATCGGCACACACTTTGTATTGGAGAAACCGCTGGATTAGGACGAAACATTACGGCCAAGTGTCGCTTTGTGAATTTGCTATGCGAATCAACGTCTAGTTAACTGGATACGCCATCATCTTACTAGTATGGCAGGTGTTTATCGGCCTACTAAATCATTGTTTTCGTCCCTGTTACTTGGGTTGTTTTCGCTGTATTCTGTCTTCGGTTCAACTGCAGGTAAGTTACGTAGGATACGTACCATTTTCATGTACCTAGGCTATGGCTATGTACATGATGTGTCAATCATTCACAGCCGAATTCTTTATCGGGTCATCGACTTGGTCTTGGTGTCGGACTTGGTTTCGGGTGTTAAGCCTGTTTACTGGCTTCGCATCTGGGAGCGCAGCAGGCTATTGATACGCCACTGAAAGCTCGATCGGTGCTGGGATTGTATAGTCGAGTAATGTGTTGCCATGGAAAGGTTGTACCAGTTCACAGAACGTACGGACATTCACTTATTGAACAATATAGCACTTGGGGCCTTAGCAACTAAGGCTAAGCATAGTTTTGTGCTATTTTTGCCATTTTAATTATCAATCACAGCATCTGTGATCTAAGCCTATTTATTCGGGTTTAACCGTATTCTCGAGTGTTAAAGACCACTTACACATCAAAGGTATATTATATAAAGGCAATCACCAAGTTTAATTATTTCTGTAAACATAATTCTGTCTACCTCCTTAGTCCTTTACTCCTCAAAACATGACTAAGTGATTCCTTATTTTAATAATCACTGATCATTTCGCACACCTATCCTGTGTTCCCCCTGGTGTATGGCAAGCAAGGTACGTGGGCCACATCGCCCAATATAAAAAATAGCATAAAAGCACACAAAAAGTACAATAACATTATTTCCAATGTGGTCCATTTCTAACTTCATTGGAGAAAGTTGGAACATCCTTCAAAATGCACCAGAATTCACCATTTTGAAGCTATTGTTAATAAATAAGGAGATACAAAACAAAGTGGCTCAAACAACATTTGCACAGTCTGAAAAGTACACACACGTTTGGGCAAGTTGAATGATTGTACATGTGGGGAAATCCCAAGAACTGGAGACTGTATACCTGTGACAACACCAGCTTGTTGATTCCCTGCATATTGCTTATTCTAGACAATCTAACTACTTTAACACATTAGGATGCACGCACAGTATTATATTTAGTGCCAATAATTGTTCTCATGCCCTTTATTTTTGTAGTTGTAGGCCCCTTCTCAATGTTTCCTCCGATACACTTTCTTGGTAGTGACATTTCATATTGTTCCATGGCAAACGCAATTGCATTTGTTATTGCCTGCTGAAGTGTTCTAAATTAACTATTACCAGTATCATTACTATTTACTGCAGTTACTAACTTAGGGTAGTTGTCTAGTTGATCAGCACACACTCTACAAGATGAAATGAAGACTACAGGTTAGACAGACATCAGCCAAAGGGTAGTGAACGACTGGAATGAGTTACTGGACCATGTTGTGAGAGCCACAACAAACAATGCCTTTAAGACAAGATTGGATAGGTTTTGGGAAAGGACAGACATGTGACACACACCGAGTATAGCTTGTAACTCCATTAAACCTTAAATGTAAGCTGTAAGTGTAAAACTGTGGAAACACAGACAGACTGATAACATTACGGATTATGTTTTCACTAGTCTTCATCTAGGATTAAAGTGTCTGCTAACGCTACCCCACAGTTTAAGTCTGATTATTATTTTCCACTAAATTGACCACCTAACAGTTCATTACTTTTTACATCAGAAGTTCTGTGAAACTAACTAGTCCATACAGTGAATGTGAGCAACACGTAGGCACATGATCTACCTGTTGGGACTGATTCAGCAGACAGCTGGAGCACGACCACAAGCAGTAAGCAGATATTGCTGTAAATTTAATTCTCTCTTAAAACCCCATCCTCAACAGATTAATCCTATAACACGTTTGGTTCGTTGGTGTCCAAAATATGTAGTGTGTGAATAGTTTTAGTAACATCTGCAGTAAATTTAATTTAAAAAAATGCCTGTTTTTGTTCAAATCATCGAAAGGATTGACTTTATTCATTAGATCTGGTAAGGCTGAAAATAGTGGATATCAAAAATGGTAAACACTGTGTGGGTCAATGTCAATCATGGGCATGACTTCAAATCCTCTCGCTGATGACAAAGTGACAAAATTTTACCAATGGTGAAATTTGTGGGTTTTCACTTCAGTTAATGTTTGACCATACATTAAGCAATTTAATAGTTTGTCTGATGATTTCAAACTACATACAAAAGTTGCTCAAATGAGCTAAAATGTTGCAGTTGATACTAGGCAGGCTTGATATTTTGCAAAAATAATTTAAAATGAGACTGAACTGAATTGAGCCACTTGCCATTTTTTGACTGGGCCCAATCAAAAATAATTTGTCTGATGATTTTCTAAATAACAAACATGCACAATTGAGCCAGCCTGTTATAGTGGTCTGGTGGATACTACTGGTCCGATATAATATTATATATATATATATGTTTGATTTTTTGTGAAATTATTCCTAAATGAGACGGGCAAAAAAATTATTGCAGAAACAGCCTATAATTTCACCCACTGTTAGGTTACATAATCATTCCAATGTTGACTTAGCAGTACATCGTCAGTGTGTCTTCATTTAATAATCCATAGGAACTTAACTTTAGCACGATATAGATAATTTTAAGAGTGTGGTGTCATCAATTTAAGTTATTTTGTTTTAAGTGGCATAGGTAAGTGTCTGGAATTTTCAAGGTGTCATATCAACACATTTACTTATATATTTGTTTTGAACAAGCACAGGTTAAACTTACTAGTTAAAGTGCAGAATGTTCAGGACAGGATGGTGAGATATTACATTATTTGTTTTGAGCAACACAGGTGCCATGTCACATTGTCATTTAAACAAATCTAGAAATGTACAACAACAGGATGGCTGAATCATTGTGAAAATGTCCTCATCCTTCATGCTGTAATTGTCGCATGCCACACAGATAGAGGCATATACACTTAATATACAGGCAGAGACATACACATAATACATAGGTGGAGGCATACACGTACTACACAGGTGGAGGCATACACGTGCTACACAGACAGAGGCATACACATACCACACAGGTGGAGGCATACATGTGCTACACAGACAGAGGTATACACATACTACACAGGTGGAGGCATACGCATACTACACAGGCAGAGGCATACACATACCACACAGACAGAGGCATACACATGCTACACATACAGGTATACACATACTGCACAGACAGAGGCATACACATACTAACATGATTGTAGCAGAATATGATTTATTTGTTCTTCTTTAATCAACCTACGAACTGTGATCGTAAAATAAAACATATTCTGGGGAATATACATCCCCAACGAAGCTGGTTTTGATTAGTATCAAACATCAGCGTTTTGCAGGCCTTTAGCCAGAAACACATATTTGCCAGTCTTAAACTTTCTAAAAAGTGTAACCTTAAGAAAGGCTTTGTTCTTGCCTATGACAGCCATTATTGGTCTTTTATTTTTATTTTACCCATCTTCGTCAGACATTTGCCTGTCTTGAGGACGGGCAGACAGGTCCATGGCTAAGGTGTTTTGAGATGGTGTCTTAATTAATGGGTATAAAATGGAACTCTAGATCCCAAACTGAATGACAGAGAGATTGAAGAGAATGAATGTGGTGCTGGTGGCTGTGACAGATGACTGCTGGCCCAAGAGAGTTATAAGTTATTCCCAGTGACATGTGGACTTTGTACACTGGTGACTGACTCAGACTATACATGACGTGGTCTTGGTAGTAGAATTACAGGGTATTTATCAGTTGCCCAACACTACCAATTACAGAACTTTAACAGAAATTGATGGTAATTCCACTTTTGAGAGGTAACAAACAGTAAAGTTGGTCTAACTTAGCAGTAACTGGTATTACCGTGGTTTGTCTTCATCGCAATTACAATTAGCATCTACTGGTATAATTTAATTATTAATAATAAATTGGACACTTAACTCCAAATGGATTGTCTAGGTGTTGACATTAAAGTGGGGTAAGAGTCAGGCACTCAAAGAAGCTGGCTGTCACACTGCCACACTAACAGATACTTTTTATAATAAATAATGACAATAAGAACCAAGGAACCGAAATGATTACACTGTTGTTAGTTACAATATGGATCATCAGCTGTACTCTGGCATTATGCAAGAGTTGATCATTGGAACCAACACCTACAGCTGCTGCTACAGGTCCTTATCTTGGGTAAAAGGCTTCATGTTTTCCTAACTGTCAGGGGCTAATCAGCTGCCAGTCTGACATCATCTCATGTGATGGTGAACTGAGTCCACCTTGGCTTCATCTGTTCTAGATTCATGTAAGGTCCAGTTACCACTGAGACTTGATGGTAACTGTAATTGCACCAATGATTGTGTTTACAATGCATGCTGAATGGTATTAAAGGTAGATATTCATAAACAGATCAAATTTGGTAAAAATTATATTTAAAAATATGGTTTATTAAGCACATTTGGGAAGTCAAGGTATCAGAAATATATGAATTTATGATAAAAACAAGCAGGTTTCGTAAGTGTTACTATGCTGTCTAAAATGAAACATTCAGCCACTAAATCTGAGTAGCAATATTTACCATTCCAAACATTTCCAGTTTTTTTTTTTGCAAAAAGTTCTTATAAGGAATTTTCTAGCAATGTTCTCCTTCTTTCTCCTGTTTTACAGCTAATTAAAAAGTGTTATATTATTATATATATTCCTTGATCCCGTTTATGCATATACCGCTTTACCCCCGGCAGCAAATATAGCATTTCAAAATATACAAAGCTGTGGATAAAACATGCTTAAAATCACAACAACAAATTTTGCAGTAAAAAATGTATTTAATTTTTTTTTAAACTAGGTGCAATGTCAATGATGATACTAAACTAAAACAGATTTGTTCCACAATGATACAACAGACTGGCTTTGGTATGCTTAAAGTTGTGGTCTGCCATAGACGGCGGTATATGCATAAATGGTTGACTTAAACAGGATCTAGGAATATATATATATATTCCTGGATCCAGTTTAAGTATATATATATATATATATATATATATATATATATATATATATATATATATATATATATATATTGAAACAGTCCTGAGTGGTGACACTGATTGAAATCTTGGTTTTGTAAATAGACCCAGCATGGAATCTGGCTTGAACAGTTTGAAGTTCCCTTTTGCTAGAGTCTCTAGTTTCACCTGGCTCCAGACTGCATTGTGAGATGGGAAACACCTGTCCAACAATGGTGTGCCTCATGTGGGGTAGGGATATAAGCCCTCATGGACAAAAGCCCTCACCTTTTCAGTGGGGGTAGGACAAAACCCCTGCTAACTACTGGCTTCAACATGAGCAAACGTTAATTGGATGTGGCTTCTTTTTAGCAGTTCATTAGGTAATGGAGTTACCTTAGTTATGTATGTCAAAGACCTATGTAAACGTATGAAGAAACCAATAAAATATAATTTACAGTTTGCTTGGTTTATTAATTTCAGTGTTTAATTACATGGAGTACTGCGTAAACAGAGACTACAACATTTCCCTTCAGCCCAGCCCTTCATAATTTCCTCTACTGATATTATTCACTACTTGTACTTAATTGCTAAAAAGAAGCCACATCAAATTAATGTTTGGCTCATGTAGGGGTTTTGTCCTACCCCTCAGAAAAGGTTAGGGCTTTTATCCAGAAGGCTTTTGTCTGTGAGGGCTGTTGTCCTACACTCGCCTCCTGTAGATCGTGAGAGCTTTACCTGCGCTATAAGTGCACTGATTATACAAGATTTGGCCCACCTGTTGGTCACCTGTACATCCGGCATTCAGGTATGCACAGGTGACGTGGTCGGTTAAGAATGGTGAACCTAATGATGTTTAATAGCTACAAATGTGACAGAATCTAACATGATGACAAGATGGAGGGGGGTAGCATGAATAAAAAAAAAACTGAAAGTAGTCTGCTGTATTTCTTTATCACCCTGTCACAGTGGCACCATTACAGGGCAGCCTTTCCACTCCCCTCTATGTGAACAGTTGGCCTACTTTTCAACTAGTCTGAACAAAGTGGGTCAATCTGGCTGCTATTGACATCAAGTTGTAGCTACAGTGAACCCTTGCAGTGTAGTCGGTGTAGACAGACATGTAAGAACAGGCATTAGTCGACAGGTGTGCTAGTCTACTCAAAGCTCAAACCAAGCTTATTGTCAGTGTGTTCATCAGTGTCGAATTCTACTTAAAGCGAAACAAAAGTCATGGTTTTGGAGCTATGCACCTAAAACAGATAATAAAAACTAACCACATGTAACTAAAATCAAGAATGTAGCGCCAGTGGTTTACTTAGAATGTGTTCTAAAAGTTGGAGATTCTGGTCAATACTCCGAATGACCGAGGGCTAATATGTTAACCAGTGTGGTAAGCGCATGTGCAGTTCTATGAAATTGGGGTTCCATAGACTAAAGTGACGTATTTGAGGGAGGCCGGCATAGACAGAACCAATGCAGTCTCAAACAAATGTGTTATTTTGCCAGAAAATATACTAGTAAACAAAGGCCAAAATATGCTATATAAGTTGAGTTTGGACACAAATAGCATGGCCATATCCTATTGGCAATAATAGGAATATGTGTATAGGAATATATATATTTTCATTTGACGAGCAAATGTTGCCAGAATACCACACTTGTGACGTAGGGTTATTTTACAGTGTGGCTCGACCCATAAAATTAAGACGTGTTCAACAAGGTTTTCCTAGTAAACCATTGGTGTGATATTCTTAATTGTAGTTACAAATGGTTATGTTTTAGTAACTTCTATAGGGTGCATATGCCAAAAACCATAACTTTTTTCGTTTTCAGGGTCTAAATAATTTTTTGCCATTTCATTAGTTTGCATAGAATTTACACATAAAAGTCAGAAGGCATTACAAGGTATTTTTTGTGTTGATGGTTAAAACTCAAATGTACTGTGATTTGACAAATCTTATTAAATTTGTATTCAAATGAAATATGGGCAAGGTCAAATGTTTACTGGTGATATTGTTTGTTTTATGTTGAACATTTCTATTAATATCCTAGATAGCTCTTTTATTGTGGTAAATCACAAAAAATATAGACTGAGAGAATCATATGTAATTATGTTACATATAAAACGAAAATAACAGCAAAATTAGCATCAAGCAGAACTGACTAGTTGCATGGAATTTGTAATTGAGATTAAACACAGACTGGACTGCTGTTGGGTGTCAAATGTTTTTGATGTTTTATGGAGTTGCTACATGATGGTGGAGGGGGGGTGTTTAACCCACTTGAAGTAGCCAACACAATAAATGCAGTCACTAAAATAAAATCATGGGAAGGTATAAATCATATCAAAATGCTCTTGGTTCATGCATTGCCAACTTTGAGAAATCACTGACAATTCTCCAGTGACATTGCTTGCAATCATGAACATATAATCCGTCATCAGTGATCTCTAAACAAACAAACCAGATCTTGATACTGTTATCTCTCCAATATCAGTTTACTGTGTTTTCCCCCAAACACTGGGACATCAGTTGGCTCTGCCCATAGACATAAATAGAACACCCGTTTATAGGGGGGTGATTAATGATGTAACTCTATGGCTCTGCCACACTCCTAGATAAGCAAGTTGTTGAACTGAGCTTTTTTCATGGTATTCCATGAATTGTTAATTTGTTTAGCATAATTTGACAAATGTGGTAAATTGATCTAGTTTTACCAATGACCTGACGCGCTCAGTGACAGTGACATGGGCTGATCATGGGGAGCACATGAGTCAGGCCTGTCCCAGCGTCAGTGTGTCACACAGCAAATTGTCCTGACAAATGTGTCAAGATGCAAAACCAATTAATGGAGTGATTACTGGTTGTGCCACTTACTTCTATCCAACACTTGTGTTGGTTGTCATCGTTAGTGTGTAGACAGTTTGTATGGTAGTACACTATAGGGTTTAAAGGGAAACAAAAGAAATGGTTGTGGATCTACGCACCTTTAACTATAAGACTTGCTAAAACGATTTCTTAGAACTGCCAAGCACTTATTGGTCATAATGGTTAGCAAGTCAGCTGGCAGTAAAATTGAGATTTTACCACCTTCTGTCACTTTTAGAAAAAATTCTGAGAAAACCACTAGTGTGATATTCATGATTGTAGTTGCATGTGGATAGTTTTTATTAACTCTGATAGGTGCGTTACCCAAAACCATGACTTTTGTTTTAAATGTACAAAGTCTGATTCTAATAGACTAGAGTATTTTGGGTATGAATATCATGTTTACTTTGTAATCGGAGAGAACATAATTTTATGGGTGTTAATGACATGCCCACCGTGTGATCTCATGAATGCCTGACAACCTTGGAAATTATCAACAGTTGTTCCTGAATGGCTAGGACGATATATTCATAAAAGAATAACTGTCAAATTATAGTTTTTAAATTGTCGTTCTTTAAAAAAAACATTTGAGCAGTCAAGGCGTTAGAATATTTAAATATAGTTTATACGGTGCAATTTATACTGTATAGCATGATTTTATTATCAGACTCTGTAGTCTGTACTGTTTAAAAATTACTGAAATATGTAGTAAAACCATCTCGGAATGGAACCAGTTTGACCAACTTCCATAAAATACTGATTATTGAAATTGTGCCTATGACCAAATGGCTCAGAATAAAGACTACTTCAGAATAGTATCATATTATGTTAAACATGTCACAGGACCTTTATCAGTTGAATTGAATTGAATAGTATCTTATTATGTTAAACATGTCAGATGACCTTCATCAATTGCATTGTATACCTTTTACATTTTAGTATGAATAAATATACTATTTGTTATCAGAAAGGTGACAGATGTAATGAACCTTACTGTTTCTAGACACAAAAATGAAAATCATAATTTAACTAAAACTCATAAAAATGAGGACTGCTATGATGACTGCTAAACTGTATAAAAGACATCAGATTTTCTTAAATCAGATTTTTCTGTGGACCATCTTAACTGCTAATTTTGTACATAGTATTGACATATTTTCTCTCAACAAGTGGAAGATTAAAATTTAGTGGATGATATAAAATAGTAAAAATAACACCTACATTTGAAGATCATTCTAAAACATTAAAAATAATTATGTAATTACCTAAATTACTAATACTACAATTTGTCCACAATCGGTAAATTTGTCACACATGCCCGAGGGATTAAATTCTAAAATAATTGCGTGCTTAGATCATCTATATTTATTTTTTATTATAATCACTTGTTAGATGGTTGAGATATCCATAACTATATATATATATATATATATATATATATATATATATATATATATATATATATATATATATGCTGCTGACTATTTATGTGCTTGATAAACTGGATGCGAGACCACATATGACACACAAGGCTGTTTCTGACCCAAAAGCCCTTGTCTGCAGGTGACGAGTCATGGCGCTGTCCGACTGGCCTGCCTTCCACGGAGACCATGGAGACATACAATGGTCACTGCTACCAGTTTGTGGACAGTGAGAGGTACTGGACATCGGCCCGAGACTACTGCTGGAAGGTAGGTCTGGTGTAACTGTGTCAGTCTCTTCCCGGTTTAAAGGCCCCTCTACATATCAGTTTTTTCAAAAATTTTTTACTTTCGGTGAAATCATCGGACAAAGTTACCCGCTCTAACGATCAAATTCCATAGTTTTGATTATTATAACAACTGTATGCACTGTTTTATTAAAATTGCACATGTTTACTTAAACTATTTACACTAGTACAGATGTGAACATCAATTAACCTGATTCATGATGGGTTAAATCAATTGAGGTGGGAGTTTTAATAATGTTTGGGGCTTTCGGTCAGCACGTTCACAAGTGGTACAGTCAAAGAGATGTAGAAACATTTCCCTGACATTGTTAAATATATACAGGTTTCTCTGTGTAATTTAATAATATTTAGGCTGATTAACATGATACCTAAAGTTAGATATTCAATCAAATGAAAGCTAAAACTAAAGTTTAAGCAAAAGTGTTAAAAAGAATTATGTGATTGAGAAATGCAGTATTAAAATAGAAATATTACTGTGCATATAGGACTACTGAAATATGTAGTGAGATTTTTTGCTCTTTTTGTACATTGAACGTGTACAATGAAAGTCTACACTTGATGCTTGCAGTACGGTGGCAAACTTGTGAAGATTGGGAACAAGGAGACGAATCATTTCATCGTGACAACCTTGAACAATCTGCCTTGGCGCAACAATGGCGTCTGGATTGGTCTACATGACAACACGCGGGAGATGAACTTCGAATGGGTCACAGAATCAGCCTGTAAGTTGTGTAGACTAGAGTCTATAAAATAGCTTTGTTAGTTTAAATTTGACATACACATTTGTAAGTTTTACAGTATATTACATACTTGTTGTGCATTTTCGGGTCCATTATGTACATGAAATGGCGGTTTGGTAGTATATTTGGATTAAAAATGAGTAAGAAAATTTGTTTAAACTTTAAATTGTTGTTTGGCGGTATATTTTGCCTGAAAAGCAGATCATGAAATTATGTCGCTTGGCACCTATACATTTGAATTTTTAATATATGAAGTGCTGTTTAATTGGTTGTGTCTGTTGATCACATATCACTTTGTATATGATCAGCATGTTTAATCTTCTGCACTTGTTGAAATAAAATGTCAGTTAAATTCCAAATCATTAGTGAGCAAATATCCTCATGGCAAGTCTTGTAGGAACCGTGTAAAACCCGGTTTAACCCTGCATTGGACGATGGACCCCTGTTCTTGCTCTGCCTGTTGTTGCACTAAAAATATGAATTGTTTTGATGCCAGACGTTCAGGAGCGGTTGGACTGGAGTCACTGGGCCCGAGGTCATCCAGGAGCGTTCCTACACAGCTTCCGCGACTGTGTACGCATGGTACGAGGGAGCGGTCATTGGAGATGGCACGAGACGCCGTGTACTCTGCTCAAGTGGCGCTATAAGTTCATCTGTGAATATGGTAGGCACATGCACATTCTAAGTGCTTATATACCAATTGTTTGTGCACAGTTTGTCTGTGTTTTTTTACCATGTTTATATCTTCTGCAGCCAAGACATTGAGCATATCTTGAATTGTTTTTAAACTAAAGGTTGCATTTTGCACAATCTTTGACTTTTTCCGCTCACCCACATAACACTGGTCCAGCTATAAATGTCATCATACCAATACCATGCCATTTGGAAACAACGACAAAATATGTTACAAGCAAGTAAACATTCTTTGATTTTCATGATTTTTAGAGAAATTTTAACTGTATGTCTGGATGTACGAGAGATCAAGAAGTTTATAGTTTACAAAATGCGGATGGGTTTGTATGATACAGAATTGAGGTTACATTCTGTGACTTAGTATGAGTGAGTGAAACTGTTTCCGAGTTGACTATTCGGAGTCTGGAAGCAGAAAAGATCAGTGATTCACCAGTGTGATCATTGATATAGTGTTGCGTATGTATTATATACAGTAACACACAAGTCATTCCAGAATGTGTGATGTTCATTGTGAGTAATGCTTGGTTGTTGACATGTAACATTCTCGCATGCTTACTAAGCACAGTACTTGATTTTTTGGTACGATGCAATTTGATAAAGGTACTGTAATTGGCATAGAATAAATGTTAGAATTAACGCTGGTAATCTACGGAATATAATTACTTGTATCAAGGGAACACAGTGAGTTGTGAATGCTGTAGATGTCTGAATAATTAGGCAACTAGATATTACACATAGATTTTACACATCAAATTTCAATTCTTCTTCCTGTCTTCTCTGTACTTTTAAAATACTCCTTACTACAACTTTTGGCAAAATGATATATCAAGATCTAGTGGAAGGTGGCATGGGAAATGTTCTGAGAGACCTTATCCAGGAAGTGTTCAGCCATACTGCAATTGCTACACAAAAGGGTGCAGTGTCTCACTTCAACCCAGTTGATTTACATAAGAACTTGGTCCGATGATTCACCGAGTGTCTGGATAGGAAGAAGTGTCAGTAAAAGCTGTAAATCCATTCCACAGGGTTTCTAAGCCAAAGAAAATAAACAAGGGGTGTAAGACTTAAATGAGGGTCGTAGAGTTGTGCACTGGGAATTAATTAAACGAATAACTAATAAATAAATAAAGTAATAATTTCCAGTACTTTTACTCATTTGTGACTAAACCAAGATATAAACTGCTATAGCTTCTAATGCCAGCGAGTGTTTTATACATTAATCTGCCAGGTGCTCGGTAGTGCTAAAATCATTATGCCAAGAGTTTCCAGGGTGTGGTTGAGTGAGTGTCGGCAGCACCCTTCCTTCCCACTGTCATGGCCTCCATATCCCTGTAGAAGCAGCGCTCTTCCATTCAAGGTTGTGTTTCCTCTTAAGCTTCCGACTGATGTATTGATTGCCTTTCCACTGCTCAAGATGTGTCCAGGTCAACTCACTGTGGCTTCACTTACAATGTGAACACTAATAGTGCTACCCATACAACATGATCTAACTTCCTTATTTTTATGTTCTTTGGCACATAATAATTTTTGTTTCACATGATGCATGATCACTGTGAAAAGTTTCAGTTGGATATCGTTCATGTCCTTGAGTCTGTTGAGGTTTGAACACGTGCTCAAAATGTCAGCCTAGGCATTGAAGACACACATGAATTCAACGGGCAAAATTTTAAAATGCCAAGATGCAATTCAGCTGAAGTAATTGGATGGATTTTTTGTAAGATTTTTGTTTTGAGATCATCTATGGAGTGTGGCATTCCTTGGTAGGTCCTCGTGATTGCTCCGAAGATAGAAGTATGGAGGTGATAGAAGTATGGAGGTGATAGAAGTATGGTGACAAAGGTATCCCTCTGAAACTTTCGACAATAATTGTGTTTGAAGTAACATAAATGTTTACCAAAGAACGTGTCATTTGAAATTAAAATAAGAAAATTACATTAAATTGTATGGGTGGTGCTGGTTTTTGTGGTCAACTTGTATATTCGTTACCCAGACACGTTTTCCAAATGTACTTACCTCTTCCATTGTCCATCAGTGAGTTAGTTATGTGGGTTTGTATTATCCTAATTATGACATTCATAAGTAAAAAATTTTGCAATTAATAACTAACGGTGAACAATGCAACAAAATTGGACTTAGAAACAAAAATACACGCAGTGCTGGTCCAATTCTGTCTTCTTTGAGCCTTCCTTCGTGTGGCAAGTCCTTTCATACTTTCTCTACATCCCATCTAATTTTCAACTTGTTTCATGGTTAGAGGGATTTATGCAGACGAGGCACTAGGGCAACACAAGTGAAATACTGCATCAACTTACAGAGCACTGCAGAAAAGCCTTATTCATCATTATAATATTGTTTCTGTGGATGTCTTCTGTTATAAAGTGGTGAGGCTAGTTCTTATACTGCTGCACCTCCCCAGCTGTTATCCCTTTCCTCTGCTCCACATCGGCAGGCTCCTCCGCCATTCTTACCTCCCTCTTTACGCAGTCTTCCCATCTTAATTGCGGTCTGGACTTTTTCCTGCAGCTATTTTTATTTCATTCTCTCAAGTTAATTAACTTCCCCTTGTTCCTTTGCTCCACATCTTTCATCAGTTGCTCTCGGATTGTCTTTCTTTTCCTTGAAATACCTGCATATTTCCTCTCCTTGCACCTTGCTGCTTTGGTACAGAGACAGAAATGTAGGTTAGTCAACAACGTAGGTTGAATGCAATGTACACTTGACACCTGTAATGGGCAACGACGTCTACAGATATGGCACCGACTACCACAACCACATCCACGACCACTGCAGCACCGCTGGCCCAGGGCGGTGCCTGGCGAGAAATGAGCAAACCGGAAAGTGGCGCTGCGCGAAGGTTATCGACAACAACGCGGCGGTTATCAGTGACAACATGGCGGTTGTCATCGACAACAAAATTGGCATCGAAACTTCTTGTAATGACAAGTCCAAATACGAGGCAGACTAGCCACGTCATAGGTAGCATACCATTATCAACATTGCCCGCTTGCTTGCTTAGATGCTAACCCATAGATCGCATGTAGTTGATCCTACTTGGTATACTGACCACAGTGCAATGTCTGCTGCTTTTTGATCAAAGGAACCACATCAAAAACCAGTATCTGACAAAGGACTGTGGTCCTTAAATGTGGGGATTGGGGAAGCAGAAAATTATGTTTACTGAAGTTAGTAACAACAGTTGTCATAGTATGGGACATTCCTGCTAAAAACTAGAAGGTTATGTGTTACCATTAGAACGTTGGGTAACTCAACTCAATCCTCAATGTCTTGGTTCACTCGGCTGTATAAATTGTTGCTCAGCCATTGGTACTAGACTTGTGTAGATTGTATGCCAAAAAACTGTTTCCTTAATTATAATGACTGCAATTTCATAACTTTCCCAGCACTGTTTTTAAAGCCTAAATGGCTGATGGCTAAACCCAGATTTGTCAGGCAAACTGAAGGAAATTTACACATTTTATACCTTTATTCTTATAAACAGAATAATAACTTTAGGTGTAAAATTTGTAAATTCCCTTCACTTTGCTCCCAACAAATCTGGGCTTAGCCATCCGCCACTGGGAAAGTTATGAAACTGCAGTCTTTATCATTAAGGAAGCATTTTTTTTTACATATGGTCTACACAAGGTCAAATTTCTTTAATGTGACTGTATCATTGCACACAAGCTGTCCATTGTCCATATCTGCTAATTGAGATAAATTAACCGGTTAGCCCTGGGCTTGTAGCTGACAGTGGGCCTATTTGACACTGTGAATGCTCAAGCTGTTCTTTATCACTTCGCTGGCACAGAACCAATTCTACTTCCTCTGCTTCTTTTTCCTGTCTGCACTGCAGAGTTTGTTCTTGTAGTTTTTCCTGCTTGCCTAACACCTGCTGTTTTCTACTGCTGCAATGTAATGCATTGATCAAAGTGTTGTACATAGACTGTAGCTGAAATTGGTGCATTAATTATTAACATGTAGCCACAGCAGTAATTTGTTTTGGGAAATCTGTCAACACAGATGGTTCCGTCTTGGGAGTTTAAGGTTATCAAAGTGTAGGTCATTACCTTGTGCAGAGCTCGTGGGGCCACCTGTGTCCATGACTTACCGCACAGTGGCAAATAGAAAACCATTTCTAAAGTTTCTACTTAAAACAAGTGATAATTTTACAACTTCGATTTTATGCTTTGATACAAAGTGAAACCTTAATATCAGGAACCTGATTTTAAAATGCTACGGCCATCACAATTGGCCTTTACTGCAATTATCAATCCTTCATTATAAAGGAGCTATTATCACCAACAGGCCTGTATGTATTATACATTATCATGCAGTAATCTTGGATCAATGTTCTGTACCTTTTGATATAACAGAACATTGTTATTACAAACTTATGAAACTGGATCCATGTTTCTCATAAAAAATGCTCTCACGTTTAACATGAATTTAAGTTTGAATAATATTTGCATGATAATGTGCAAATTTAGCTTAGCATTGTTAACTTATTGGAATTTCAAGGAAGGAAATAGTTGATGTTTGGAAACAATTAAAAATGATTTTTTTTTACAAATTTTATATTTATATTTTGTACACCTTGATGGTGAATGTGTAGCATTGAAAACATCAGAGAACTGTCACTCCATAAAATGGAACGTTCTACTTTGTGCTGCTGGATAGAATGTACTTGTAGACACAGTGCCACTGCTGTCTATTAATGTGTGAACGTGTTCAGCAGAAACAGACAGCCACCTAGTGAGAATCTTATTAACCATCACTGTGCTTCATAATGGCTGCATACTATCCCATGCTGAAAAAACCTCAATTCTAATTACACTCTCCAGCATGAGCACCAGTCAGATGTGCCTGTATCAAGCCTATCCATTACGACAAGCTAGCTTGTTTGCGTAAACGTGTTATTTAGTTTTTGTGAAACCATCGGACGAACTATTAAATTATTTTTGACTGGATCCAGTCTGAGAGTTTTGTACGAATAGATCAATGTGGACAATTGTGCATGGCCCCCTACTCTGCCTGAGTGATAGGGAATAACCTACAGAATGACTATACGATGAATAATGTTTTTGTTTGTTGTGAATAACGTGTCTGCTCTGAATAACCTATTTGCGTGTCATTATAGGCCCGCTCGGTTCCCACACAGCCCAGCAGAAGTCAGCACCAGATGGCGGGAGTGGTTCAACAGGTAAGGAGCCTGGAGATGATCCAACACATGGAAATACAATGCAAACAACTTTGTTAACTCAAACTTTGATTAATTAAATACCCATAATTTGAACTGTGAGCACAGTGGTCTGGCTTGTGTAAACATGACTTAACTAGACCATGTGGATAATTTTAATTGTTCCCCCCAGTTCATCCAACTTTGAGTTATTGAAGATGTACTGTAGCTGTCGCTGTGGAGTCTTGTTGATTGAAAACTAGGCTCTTAACTGGTTAGGAATCAGCTGTTCCACTACTACCATTGCATCCTTGCATTGCCTCATTTTGTTAGGATTCAACTGTTCCACTACTACCATTGCATCCTTGCATTGCCTCATTTTGTTAGGATTCAGCTGTTCCACTACTACCATTGCATCCTTGCATTGCATCATCTTTTTAGGATTCAGCTGTTCCACTACTACCATTGCATTCTTGCATTGCATCATCTTGTTAGGATTCAGCTGTTCCACTACTACCATTGCATCCTTGCATTGCATCGTCTTGTTAGGATTCAGCTGTTCCACTACTACCATTGCATTGCATCATCTTGTTAGGATTCAGCTGTTCCACTACTACCATTGCATCCTTGCATTGCATCATCTTGTTAGGATTCAGCTGTTCCACTACTACCATTGCATTGCATCATCTTGTTAGGATTCAGCTGTTCCACTACTACCATTGCATCCTTGCATTGCATCGTCTTGTTAGGATTCAGCTGTTCCACTACTGCCATTGCATCCTTGCATTGCATCATCTTGTTAGGATTCAGCTGTTCCACTACTACCATTGCATTGCATCATCTTGTTAGGATTCAGCTGTTCCACTACTACCATTGCATCCTTGCATTGCATCGTCTTGTTAGGATTCAGCTGTTCCACTACTACCATTGCATCCTTGCATTGCATCATCTTGTTAGGATTCAGCTGTTCCACTACTACCATTGCATTGCATCATCTTGTTAGGATTCAGCTGTTCCACTACTACCATTGCATCCTTGCATTGCATCGTCTTGTTAGGATTCAGCTGTTCCACTACTGCCATTGCATCCTTGCAATGCATCATCTTGTTAGGATTCAGCTGTTCCACTACTACCATTGCATCCTTGCATTGCATCATCTTGTTAGGAATCAGCTGTTCCACTACTACCATTGCATCCTTGCAATGCATCATCTTGTTAGGATTCAGCTGTTCCACTACTACCATTGCATCCTTGCATTGCATCATCTTGTTAGGATTCAGCTGTTCCACTACTACCATTGCATCCTTGCATTGCATCGTCTTGTTAGGATTCAGCTGTTCCACTACTACCATTGCATCATCTTGTTAGGATTCAGCTGTTCCACTACTGCCATTACATCCTTGCATTGCATCGTCTTGTTAGGATTCAGCTGTTCCACTACTACCATTGCATCCTTGCATTGCATCATCTTGTTAGGATTCAGCTGTTCCACTACTACCATTGCATTGCATCATCTTGTTAGGATTCAGCTGTTCCACCACTACCATTGCATCCTTGCATTGCATCATCTTGTTAGGATTCAGCTGTTCCACTACTACCATTGCATTGCATCATCTTGTTAGGATTCAGCTGTTCTACTACTACCATTGCATCCTTGCATTGCATCATCTTGTTAGGATTCAGCTGTTCCACTACTACCATTGCATTGCATCATCTTGTTAGGATTCAGCTGTTCCACTACTACCATTGCATCCTTGCATTGCATCATCTTGTTAGGATTCAGCTGTTCCACTACTACCATTGCATTGCATCATCTTGTTAGGATTCAGCTGTTCCACTACTACCATTGCATTGCATCATCTTGTTAGGATTCAGCTGTTCCACCACTACCATTGCATCCTTGCATTGCATCATCTTGTTAGGATTCAGCTGTTCCACTACTACCATTGCATTGCATCATCTTGTTAGGATTCAGCTGTTCTACTACTACCATTGCATCCTTGCATTGCATCATCTTGTTAGGATTCAGCTGTTCCACTACTACCATTGCATTGCATCATCTTGTTAGGATTCAGCTGTTCTTGCATTGCATCATCTTGTGCATATCTGTTGGTAGCAGGTTGAAGGAAAACAATATATATCATCATTGCATGCAATGCATTTTGTCAAACTTGGGGAAGCAGACTTACCAGCCTGTGCTTAGTGATGTTTGAATTGTATGTAAATGTCAATGCTCTGTGGTTTCAGCCTTGATTGCCGGCATGCTCAGCTTCCTTGTGGTCATTATCCTCGTCTCCTTGCTTCTCTTCCTGCTCCTCAGAAGGTCAGTGTCATTACTAGCAGTCAACAGACATTGTTATGTAAACAGATGTAAAGTCAGCTTTATCTTTGTAATGTTGCCATTAAGGAGTAATATTTAATAGAGCATTGGTATTAGATTAATCGTACTCATGTTAATATAGTTATTTATCAGGGTTTGTGGAGTCTTCAGTTGGATCTTGCGTTTTTAAGGTTTTTAGATCTGAAGAAACATTTGCACAAGAGATCAATATTTTTAATTACCAGTAATTATTTAATCAAACGAGAGCAAGAAAATTGCTACAAAAGTTGGTTCTGAGTGAAATACTTATTACTGAACAACGAAAAAGCATTTCTTGAAAAGAAGCGGCTGCATAAAATTGCTATAGCATGGGTATACAAAAATCTTACTTTTGCACCCACAGCCTTAACCTTTGCACAAAGCATAGATCTTAATGTATAAAATAAGAATGCTACATTTTATTGAGTTACCATAAATATAAATAATCTGTTGCTATGAAAGAATTGTGGAAAACTTTAAACCCCAATTTCTCAAAACTAGAATTCTTGGAATTGGTCACTTGAACTTGAATAAGTTTGTACACAATTGACTTTTAATACCAATAGATTTACAATCATGATATTAATACCAATAGACTTACAAGGATAATATTAATATGAATTGACTTACAAGGATGATATTAATACAAATTAACTTACAAGGATGCTATCGTTTTGTTGTAAAATTATTATGTTGCATCCTTACAGACGGAAGAAGCAGCAATATGTGGAGGTGGAGGAACCAACAGAGAGCAGCATCGTTCCAATCTATGTAGATGACGTGAGTGACATCAAGAAACAGATGAACATCACGGTGAACCAGCTGTCCGACCGGCCACAGAATGACTACGTCGATCACCCGCGTCAGCTGCCCGCCGTCCCCCTGACAGACGTGGCACGACATAGCACCTTGTACGTAGAGCCTGACACCATCAGCGATGTCGGTGTGACAATGGCTGAGAATGAGATGAACGAGAAGTACGAGAACATAGCACCCAAGAGTCCAACCTATCTGGCAATGGATGGACAGAAGGGTGAAGAAGAGGAGGTGACAAGAGAAGAAGATGCCCCAAAGAAAGAGACATATGACGTGCCGAAGCCAATGAACATCTACTCGGAGATCCCTGAGCGGCCGGAGGTTTACGAGAACATGTATGAGTCACTGGACGACATAAAGAGGACGAAGAAGGAATCTAGCAACGCAAAGGAGTGAGATGCCTCCACGAGGAAAATGGAGGCATTAGAACTGCATTTTCCCACAATGCCACAGGGTTTTATAGAATTATTACTCACGGCATTTAGAGTATACAGCCTATCTTGCAACACTGTTTTTTATGGTTGTCATCAAATGCCGTGTGTTGCACCATTAGTTAGCAAAATAAGTCAGGACTAATGTAGTGTTAGTTGAAGCATATTTTATAATCATGTGAAAGTTGTAGACAGTAAAGTGAGAGTTTGTTGTGCCAGTGATGGAGAGTCAGGATTTCCTGGTAGGCCAGGTGGATGCTATACACAGTGGACGAGTACTTTGTCTCCTCATGGACAAATGATGACGTGTGTTTTGTCACCCTGGGTGGGTCCACGCCATAAAACATGGAGCGGCTTCGAGGAATGGGATTTATAATCGACAAGCGAGTCTAATACTGGTATGTGTTTGTGTAACACCATACTGGGAACTGTTTTATTTTGAAGCTGAACACATCACTAGAATTTGGTTGATTGAAGAGTCCTCCATTCTGGTGTAGTTTTTATAAAGACTTAGTAAATAAAACCTTTGCTAAGATGTCTTTTACATAAAAATTAGTCGTGACCATATCGCTACTGACCTAGTGATCAGTTGTCAAATGCTATATCTCGATTCAATTTTCCATATCACTAGTGTTGGTGGTTTATGAATACAAATGTTTTTTGATGCTTTGAAAACATAAAATGACTATAACATGTTTTTTTTATGAAAAATAGTTTTGAAAACTGAAAATCCTCTTGTAAATAAAATTGTAATAAATATATGTATCTGCTATATACATGAAGGCTTGTTCTAGAGAGAAACCTCTGGTAATATGAGGAATGATGTTGCAGTTATCCTGCTCAGAAGTTGTAAACGTGTGAGACTCGTTTGAGTAAATCTGGTGTGTTACTCTGGAGAGGTTGTAGAAGAACATAATCATTCTATGTATTTGTTGGCTTGTTTGATGTAACACAGCAACGTTTGCAACATATTTATTACAAAAAGTGATGCAATATTTAGATTAGAAATGCTCAATATGAAGACAGTATTAGTGGAGGCTATGAATACAGCAACAATTATTACTGCAAATACAACATTCGTTGATATTTTTCATGCAATACATATATATATATATATATCAGATTATGCTTTTATAACTGTAGCTTGTCTTACTTTGCATCTAGTTAGCATCAAGTATTATGCAATATTTTTACACTGGCTTGAAATTAATTTGGCATGTGCGCAACCATCGCCAACTCATAATGCTGTTTCAAACTTGTGAAGCGTAACACTTGTTTGACAACAGGAAGGGATTTATGTTCACTAGTGTAGCTTATGTAGGACTATTGTTCTTTGTGGCAGACTGTTAATCACAGATCTCTTGTTAGCAGTATACTCTGTACTCTGTATTATATTCTCACAGGTAGCAGTTTCCCTTGAGGATTCAGTCAAACACTTGCCGCACAAGGGTGTTGTCAGTTTAAATACGTTGAGCTTCTATATTTTGTGCTTTTACACAATGCAAGTGTGGTGAGCGTTTGGAGAATAATTGTATGGTCACTGGAATATTATTGCATTTAATATTCTATATGATTTAAATTGTTACAATTTCTGAATATTTTCATGCCAAGAAAAACAACATAAATAGCTGTAAAATACCGATCTTATAAAGCATAATTCAAAATGTGAATGTACAGTAGTCGCAGTGTGCACAGTGCAATCTGTATTCATGGTTGGGTAAATTTTGGACAATTTCACCATCAGTACTCTCTAAATACAATTTGTCAGTAAGGTGTATAAATCAATTAGGAGTGGCTATCATGGAAATGATGTCGGGAAGCCAGAGTCTTCTATGCATAGAATTGTAAATAGATGCAAATAGTTGCACGAGATCTTCAGAAAACGAAATATATCGTACATTAAATAAATGTATTTAGAAAAAGTCACTGTCGCGTTATTCCTGGTGAAAACGATGAGAGTGATAAACTGGCCACCAAGTTACAAAATAAATCCACCACTGTATCGTGTTGACTGCATCGCAGGTTTGAACCAGACCAAACAGAATATGTGGGTTTCCACCAGTAACTTAGGAAGTAACACACTACAATCTACACACGCACCGGTTGGTTTAAAACATTACACCATAAATAGGTATGTACACGTAAACATCGTTTTAAATAGTGAAAGATAAATATAAGAAGGATATATCAATGCAACAACAACAGGTAAGTTTCTGTATTTAATTATACTTATACGTGCTATGAGGATCCACAGTAAACTTTAAACGTCAAGACTTAAGCAAAGTCGCGATTGATATCCGTGGCGCCAGCTGCCGAACAAAGCTACAACTATAATTAGAGCAATATTGATCGACAGGGGCGCCTGAAATAGATTGATCAAGATTGCCATAAACTAAACGTTCCAGGTGGCAAGTGGACACGGAAGCCATTGGCATTGGCTTATCGAGAGTCTAACAGTGTTATCATCTATCATATATGCACATCAGATAGCTGTCAATTTTATTTTTAAACATTCACATTGACACAATCATTTGACAGTGTTTCATTCATTTATTACACAGAGGGTAATAGTATTTTCTCATGGCCAAGCTACGCTGTTCCCTAACCAATATGCTGTTTTGTATCCTCTGGTTCTAAATACTGCCTTCTTCTATGTTTGAAGAACATATTCCTATCAATATCCTCATAACCATTCACTGTTTAAAACACTTACTTGGTCTCCTCTTAGTCTCATTGTCTGTTGTGTTGTCAAACCACATTCTAATAAGCGGCTTTCATAACTTAGGTTTTAGCTTACCTATGTCCTTACGATATGGCCTCCATGCTTGTATACAATATTCCAAATGCGGCCTAACTATCACTTTGTACAGGGGTTGAATTAGCTGTGTATCCCTATAATTCGATTACCCTTTGAAGCAGTAATCCCACATTGATATGAAACTTTCGTGTCAGCACTAAATGTTACTCCCGAGTCCTTTTCTTTTGTGGTTATACCCAGAATAGCACCCCCAATTTGATTTTTGTTGTCCCTGTTTAGTGTCCTACGTGTATGCATTTACACTTCCCAAAATTGAATAACATCCTGTAAACTTTTATCTGTATCAGTTGCAACCTTTCTGAATACTTTTGTGTCATCCGCAAATTTCACTACTTCGCTAGATATGTATTCTTCCAAATCATTTATATAATTATATATATATATATATACACACACACACCCTGTATATATTAAACAAAGTATAGGTCCTAATACTGATCCCTGTGGTACCCCACTCAAAACATATATCCAGTTTGAAATCTCACAATCGTCTTCTGTCTGTAAACCATTTTTCTATCCAGTTGATTACGTCTTCACCTATACCGTGGGCTTTTAGTTAATTTAAGTTTTAAAAGGAATTCCACCACGTGGCCTCTAACGTGTAGTAAATTGTTGTACAATGTCAGCATCAACTACAGGTGATTTATTATCTTTCATCTTCTTAATATTCTTTGCTATAAGTTCAGGAGTTACAAATAACTGTCCTAAATGATCTGATTGAACGCCCTCAAATTTAGTAACTTGAAGAGAGTCGACATCTTCCGTGGCAAACTTCTATTTTGAAATATATACTAATTTTGCTGTTTACAACAATTGTGTTGACAGTGCTTAACTAAAAGCAGCCAGCTCCATTACGTCACTGTTTGTCTAGCAACCAGGTCGGTCAAGTAAACAAACACGTCCACAGATGTCGGACATTCCGTAGTTCCTTGTGACAAATATAAAGGACGGTTGTTTCAGCGAGTAATAGCACATGGGAAAGTTTTATGTAACATAGTTGCTTAGGCGAAGCTAGACAGGCGTCAACTCATAATTTGCATTACGACATCAGAACGATTGGATCTGACAATCTCTGAACTTAGCATTATATTTGTGCCAATCACATGAAAAGGCAAGCTAAACTTGGTAGTGGGAACATTTATCCACAACGATACTCCCAATGCCAGAGCAGCAATTGTTTTTTTACACAAGCGAACAACTACATTCTGTATGCATCTCTAGGGACCTCTGCCCTGGAACATGGATGCAATATAAGGGTCTACTCAAGTTGTTTATAAAAAGTTAGTCCTTTGCAACAATACATTTGTTGAATAGCCAATTTCTGATGTGATCATGTTTACTGGGCATATCTTGTGGACCTTGTACTAGAACACAAAAAACAAATAAAACAATTCCATCATCGCACCATATTTTAATGTCTGTACACCCAATCGTTTATCGGCACCCAAAACCCTCAATTATTTTCTGGTAGGGTGCAATCTTGGCGGCTACATCAAGCTTGGCCTGTTCACGAAGTTTCTGAAAGTCAGAAGAGATATAAATGTTAAACAAAGATTTAAAACAGTCATGTCAATAAGTACCTTCATTTAAAATTATACACAGATTTACCAAGACAACTATTCTTTTGCTGTTCACAGCACCAACTATATAAAGGTTTAAACAGAACGCATTCACAAAACAAAGGTCAAGGTAGAACCTTGTTGTCATCTCAGTTGGTAGTGCATGTAAAACTGTTTCACAGCTCGCTCAAACAATGGTGTATTGAATGATCATCACAGATGACAACATAGAATCCTCTTTTAATGTATTTAAACTATAAAACTTTTCCGGTCCATTCCAACTTATTACCAAATATCCCTGCTTCGACTTTGAAACCTAGCATGCAAAAATCCATCCTAAGTGATTACCAGGAGCCTACACACAGTAACGTTGACTTTTACATATATTATACACCAAAGAGCTTGTTACCATCTCCAACTTCTTCTGTTCGTAGAAGCGTTTAGACTTGACTTTGCGCTTGGCCTCCATCGTGGCAATGACACCCTGGTACTTCCAGCCGATCTCATGTGACAGACGCGCCAACTGGCAGAACTGCACACCAACAACATGCAGACATTACATTAAGCCACATGAATGAAACACCCACACCATGACAGTACAAAACACCCACACCATGACAGTACAAAACACCCACACCATGACAGTACAAAACACCCACACCATGACAGTACAAAACACCCACACCATGGCAGTACAAAACACCCACACCATGACAGTACATAACACCCACACCATGACAGTACAAAACACCCATACCATGACAGTACAAAACCAAAGAAATATATCAAGATCAATCCAAGATTGACTGAATTTACCATGTTTCATGATTGCCATTTTCCATGATTTTATTTGAAAGTAATAAGAATAGCCATATGAGAATGTGACTGCCATCTCAGACCATACGTAACGTTGTTTCACGGTTCACTCAAACGAAAGATGGTGTAATGAGAGATCATCATAGATAACAGTCAATGTCCCACCCCGTTTACCACCAGTCAGATGCATTAAGGAAGTGATACTGCATAAAAAAAAAGTAATTCAGGATGAACCCAAACCCTTACTACTGTTACATAAACATTTTGTTGTAATACACACTCGCGTAAATCAATAATCTAGGGAGCGATTTATCACTCGAGTCAATTGCTAAAATCGCTCGCTGCCTGCAAGTGTTCGTCTTGACAAGGAGTTTCTTGAGTATTAGATTCACCACACAGCAAAAAAAACAACAACTAACAAATCGTTCGCCTAAATTAATTTGGCATATTTAGGTGAGCGATTTATCGCTCGCCTGTTGTTTTCAAACGTGAAGCCCTGGGAATGTCTTCATAAGATGCATTATCTGTGTCATGGTTGAACCTACCTTGCGCCTGGGCTTCAACCGGACAAGCTTGAGCGCCGATGGGACGACCATCCTCTTCTGTTTGTCGTAGGGGGCTGGGATGCCTTCAAACACCTTCAGTTTGGTGAGAGCGTCCTTGCCACGGGGCAGCTTGTGGGGGATCATACCTACATGATAGCAGAATAAGATAATCATTGAGAACACAACTAACAAGTACGGGCGTATTCTCACCTACAACCAGAACAAGGAAATGGGATGAACAAAAGAACTGATGCAATGTGTAACGTCTAAATTGTTGTCATCTCAGTTGGTAGTGCATGTAAAACTGTTTCACAGCTCACTCAAACAATGGTGTATTGAATAATCATCACAGATGACAACAAGTTAAATAATGCATTATTTGCATAATTATTTGGGCACATGAGAAGAACCGTGAATGAATAAATGAAGATATCTGGGAAGATTTGGAATGAACTCGACTAGACTGTCTGGAGGAGCTGGTGCGGGGGCAAAGAGGATTGAAGTGAAGTGTGCACAGAACTAGCAAAAGGAAGCATCATCAACAGTAACAATGTTGTTGTCATCTCAGTTGGTAGTGCATGTAAAACTGTTTCACAGCTCACTCAAACAATGGTGTATTGAATGATCATCACAGATGACAGCAAAGTTTATAAAAAAGCTGGATATTACTAGCTAAACCGGTAGTAAAGTAAATTACAAGCTATTTACAATCATCTTTTGTTAACAACAGAAAACTTCTGCAAGGACAAAATGCCCCGTTAGAATTGTTACACTCTGCATACATAACCATCAGTAAAGTGTGTACTTTTTGGTTGCACCGGTCAGGTCGGAAGATTTTTCCAGTTACACTGATAACGGCAGCACATAAGACCTGGCCTTTATAGCATGACCACTGATTGACCAGTCACATGTAGAAAATGCATGCATTAAATATTGGCTTAGTTAGTTTGTTTCACTTCCCATTGATATAGAAAGACATAACCAAATCAAGATAAAGTCCCCAGCTCAGGCAGCTTAATTATTCTGTATAGTTGCACCATTGCCTTGATCACCAGGGGAAACTCACAGGGGAATCACAGCTGAGTAAACAATATGCAAGGAAACCAAGGGCACTTGTTTCATTGTGCTTTTCCTACAAAACTGATCCAGGATGCATGTCTGTTACTAATGATACTTTGAAGTTTGCTTTTAAAAAACATGTCTGAAAAATTCAAGTTTGCCACCTGTTAATTTCTATAAGTCAAGTGCTACTAAAAATCTTGAAGGCACTTAATTGCAATTAGCAACAACAGGACTCTGTTGCACTGGCCTGTCTTTTGGTCTTGGTTTCAACAAACCAACCCTGCTAGCTGATAAAGCCTGACATTGTGTTAATGCATGTATGAGCTGATAAGACATTTGCTCTGTGGGTTGAGGGAAAGGTGGGGCTTCCCAAGCCAAATGGCATCATCAGTTATGCATAAAATGTCTTTGTTAGTTTCACAAGGGACAGTGCCAATAACTTTTAGTTCACCCTTACCTATGTCCAGTTTACCCGAATCCGGATTGGCCACACTGCTATTACTACTAATGGATTGACCCTCTAACATACCAACAGCCAACACCATCCAGGGCTGGGGTGAATTCAAACATGAATTGGAATTTGGATTGAAAGATTTTGTGTAAGTTGAATTGGAAGAAAATGAAGTAAACCTAATTTTCTTGTGCCGGTGCGATCTGGTTTTATTTCCAATGTGATCCTCACTCCAACCCCAGGATTGTATATGAACTCAGCCTTTGTAGTAGCTAAACATACACCACTTGAAGATCTGAGGTGGGAACATTTGTCCAATTTTGAATAAAAGGTCTGCCATTTGGCAATTGGAAAAAAGAACTTGGAAGTTCTGCTAAAATTTTGCCCTTTGTGCGTGCTAGGAATGGGTGAAGTCATAGCCACCTCAATGTTGCATCCCAACAATTAGTAATTGGCTGGCTACTTCTGCACTGTTTCATTGAGCAAGTATTTCGGAAACCATAACATTATCAGCCTACCAGACAATGGGTCAATGCCGTTTTGTCAATTCCAAATTGTCAATCCCAACTTTTAAAATTCAAATCCTAGGCTAAGGAAAAATTCAAATCCAATTCATTTTAACAGTTTTATTTGCACTTGAAATCATGTGTGCACAATCATATTTAACCCATTAGACCCCACGCGTCCGAAAGCGTCCGACCTTGTTTTCCCCACGGCGCCCGGAAGCGTCCGCTGGGGAAAAAGGCTGTGGAGGTGGCGTCATCGGGTGGATTGATATGAAACTAAAACTAGCGGAATTCTACATATCTTAGCTATGAATTGTGGGTAAAATTAACATATGGTTGTATTGAAAGTTTCGAAGATAATCGCGTTTTAAGTCGAGCACTGGTGGGCTTTAAAAATGGCCGTTTCTCGTAGAACAGATACGTTCATTGCAGATGAAGTTTGCGCGATTTTAGAGATGAATCTTCGGATGAAAGTGCTTCTGAGATGGATGTGGAGGTAAGATTTATATGTGGCTCGATCTTTGACTGAGTGAGCGATAAATTGAAGATGGCGTCGGTTGGTTTTCTTCGTCCAAGAGTAGCCTGGTCACTGTCTTATTCAACTTGTCGACTGTTTCAACACTGACATTGTGTGTTTTGTGCCATTTACTCGGCTTAGATTATGTGGTTAGTTGTGCATGTTGTTATATAATGGATTATAAAGCAAATGAGTAAATAAAACAGAAAAATCTGGCCCGACGAGCATGTAAACAGTCAAGCCCTGGATGGGCGGTGCCTGGATGGGTGGTGTTGTTGCTTTGCCTTTGGACATTGTTGACAATTTTATTATATTGACGGTGTCAGTGGTCTTTGTAATTAATTATATTTATCTATATTTCAGATATTGGTCAACTTAAAAAAAAAGTAATGTAATTATTGGCTGCTTGTAAAAATTATAATTTTACATTGTTGTGATGGATATGACATGTGACAAATGCATACAACATTTTATTCTTATTCTGTTTTCATTACTGTAGCTGTTTGTTTGTTTCAGGTGGCAAGTAATAGTAGTGATGACATCCCTGATGAGAACTCCAACAACTCATTTTCATCAAAATGAGCTTATCAGTTGTGTTGCAAAAACGGAGTGAAACGGCCATCTGGACGTGCAATTGAGACATGCTTTGGATGTCTGACATGCAATGTGCATTTGTGCAAAATTGGATTCTTTGTGCAGTATCATGCATAGGAAGAACATTTCCTTGTGTGGAGCCAGCAGTTGGTGATGTTATTGTAATATGACTATCATGTCAAACTTCACTCAATATTTGTTAAAAAAAATTATTTCCGAAGTTCCACACCCCAGAATGACAACATATAACAGGCTTATATACACCACAGTTACACCATTGCATAGATAATTCCATTTGCTTCAAAATAAACATAACTTGCAATTATAAGATATCAATACTTTTGAAACTACAGCTTAAAAACTAGAAGCACCCATAATTTTCAAAATCTGCCTCGGTTTCCTGGGTAAAAGCAGCACACACGTAATTCATTGTGCGGGGTCTAATGGGTTAATCAGGTATGATTAACAAATTAACCATTGTTTATTCAACGCATATATATTGCTATAAAAAAAACAGCCCTGGACAGTTGGGTCGTTAATCTGAGTTTTGAACAGTTTCCCCCTGTTTATATCAGTTATGGTATTATTGATATTTCAAAAAATGTACTGTAAACTTTTGAGTTTTCAAAATCCTAATCACCAACATGTATTCCCTATGGAGAAATAAAGAAAGAAAATGAGATAAGGCCTGACTTTGGTTTTACTTTCTGTTACAGTAACTTTCATTTGCATCAAAAACTAAGTATTTGTTTTTGATGCAAATGCTTGATTATATTGTTCTCGTTCACGATGTTTCAATAACAGAGTAGACAGTGTATATGCTGTAATGTTCTATAATATTAACAGCTTCCTGGCTATTACCACATTCAGGGTGACACATTAATAGCAGACAAAATAAATATGATTTTAATAGTAAATTTAAGGGTTAAAGATTAACAGTATCACATCAATAATTCCAAAAAAAATCAATTCCAATTCTCCTTCGAAAATCAATTCCAATATTAAGGGTCAATTCCAATTCCGAATTGACCCATGTCTGCAGCCTACTGGTCTTTTCATGTTGTTTTAATAACGGCTCAGCCATAGTCTGTACATTGTTTATCTCAGAGTTCTGAGCTTAAATGGAAGAAGTTCCTCTATTACAGAAAAAAAATTATTACATATTACTATTATCCCATGCGTTTGCTTTGGAAAAACTTGAATTGAAAGATTTGAGTTGGAATTTGAATTGAAAAAAATTAATTGAATATGATTTGATTAAATTGAAAGGAATATGAATTGATTGAATGGAATTGACCCCAGCCCTGACACCATCCAATCATACACAATCCATCCAATCCCTACCCTGCAAGTATTTGAAATACGTCCCAACCAAATGTATTTGTATTTAAATACTTTTGCATTTCATAGTATATGTTATTGTATTTGAACCCCTCAAGAAAATTTGTATTTAAATACATTTCAATGTATTTGACCCCATATCTACCACCAACATGCACTATAAGGTGTGTTTATATGATACACATTGCTCCCATCACGGCAAAGTTGTAGCTAGTAGTTACATTATACGGATGTAGCCAACTGCCATCTCAGTTGGTAGTGCATGTAAAGCAGTTTCACAGATAAATCAAACATAACGGTGTAAGGAGTAATCATCATTGATGGCAGTGGGAAGTTTCTACAAAAAGGATTCCTCTTCAAATGGAACCTAGAAACCAACTATTACTTAGTGGTCACTGGCTACACAGCGTGAAATACCATTGGTGGAGAAGAGATTGTGATCTTACCCCGGACAGCCTTGAAGAAGATCTTGCTGGGAGCACGGAAATGGTACGGACCGTGGCATGGGTTGGTGTTCATGCGCTTGCGCAGGTATGCCAAATACTTCACTATAACCAAAACACAATGGTCATCAGAGCTGTGATGGAAATCGTCCACACAAGCATATATACAAAAACAAATCTGGGCGGAATTTCAGCCATGTTGTTGCATCATTATGTTTCATATAATGTAGGTAAATGATGGTCATCACAAATTCCGCCTACATTAGTAATTTAAGTTGTTCCCTCCAGAAAACAAAATATTGCATTTAAATATATCAAAACATGCAAGACACAAATAAATCTTAAACTAATGGTGAGCACACAAATACTAATCACACATTATACAGCACATGCATGGCAATGCTGATCAACTAACAAAACGATACCCACGTTTGTTCCTGTAGAAGTTGCCGGAGATGTTGATCTCTTCACATCTTACGACGACAACCCTCTGACCTGCAGTGTCACGAAATACAAAACACTGCAGTCAGTTCACTGAATGTTTAGTCAAATTTAAACATGTAATCATCAACAATATCAATATTTAAAGCAAGAATGCATCAATATATTGCACCACGTTAGCCCAACAGGGAATAACGATGTGAAGTACAAAAGTTTCATAGATGCATCTCATCATTCAATAGTCAACTACCCAATATACAATTGAATCACCAACTCCAGTGGTTCACACTATGAATAATCATGTGCACATATTATAATTAACAGCTCCACAATGGTAACCTGGACACACTGGCACGGAACATGGGAACCGGACATATACAGGCTGATGGTTGCAAAGCAAACGAATGTTAGGGTTTAAAATGGGAAGAGAAATGGGACATTATTTTCAAGGTAACATTTTATAACGTTTTTACAAAAAAAATTGCACAAGCAGAGTTTCAGTTTTGTTGTTACATCATTTGCGAATCATATAATGTAGGTAAAACACAATCATCATTAACTCTGTCATGGTGCAATTTATAGTATAGTGTAATATGCCATATATATATATATATATATGCGGAAAAATTACATTGTAAAAGGTTTATTTAGGAAACCGAATGCGTGCCCACATTTCTATGAATATGCTGATAACACTTGCATACAAGACACGTATAAGCTAATGGTTGCAACAAGGCAAACAAACATTGGGCTAGACATCACATGGTGGGGAAGAGAAATGCGCTGTTACCATCAATGAAAGTATTATTGACTTATATGACACTTCTATCAATACATGATTTTCAAAATGCACAAGCAGAGTTTCAGTTACGTTGTTACATCATTTGCGAGTCATATAATGTAGGTAAAATACAATCATCATTAACTCTGTCATGAAGCAATTTATTGTATAGTGATAGTGCCATATACGCAAGACATAAATCAAATTCGCAATGACATTTACGAAGATTGCCATGTTGATGACCTAAAGGTTTATAGCTGACTAGCATCCACACATCCTAATTAAAAACCTTTCAGATTATTTATTAAAATAGGGAATTTAAAATGCAAAGACATTGTATGTACTGGTGAAAAGTATTTAAAAACCTTAATTTGGGAATCTTGAAGATACTGACAAAGTTTCAGAATAAAATCTGTACATCACACTTCAGTGTAGGTAAGGATATATTCATCAGCAACTTTGTCTTCTGTAAATGTTACTTGAAAGTGTGAGTTGAAGAAATCTGCAATGGAATCATTTAAATTTGTTGAACGCAATGCATAAATAAAAATGAGTTCATTTGTGAACACAGTGGGTGGGGTCCACACCTTGCAGAATGGTCTTTGCAACCAATGCCGCGAGGCGTCCCAGAAGGTGTCCTCTTGCATCAATCAAGATGGGCTACAACAAAAATATCCACTGAACACATATCTGAAAACAGCAACATAACACACATAATTAGTAAACTCATCCCACTGACTTCCACACTATACATGGCTTATAATTCGCCTGAAAATCTAGGGGCCAGCTGGCCCCTGCTCTCCAAATTAAGGGCCAGCAATGAAATTTAGGAGCCAATTGGCCAGGATAGCAGGTTTGATCAATGAATTACTAAATACTATGGTTGTGCGTAACCCCAGCCTATGTATATGGCCTAGATGTCAGGGCAATGAGGGAAAAAGAAGAGAAAAATTTGCAGAATTAACTACGGGAGTGAAAAGAGTGGACAAGTGAAGAATGGAGGAGCTGAGGGAGGAGCTTGGTGTGAAATAGAAGCTGGTGAGGAGTTGGTTAAAGTGAGCTGGACTCGTGGACCAAATGGAATAGAGTAAGGCCGCAATTGACATGGGAGGACTGTGTGAAGACAAATCTGGTGGTAGTAGGAGATGAGTGGAGAACATCACTGAGTGGGGCGGGAATGTAGACAGGTGGTGAATACAGTAGTGAAATGAGAACAGTGACAGAAGGGGAAAAAAATATATAACAAGTATCGGTGCCAGTCTCACCCAGGACTCCAGGTGTAAAGAGGAGAGCATCAACATAATATGTATATACCTGGTACTAAGTATGCAATGTACAATACGTTTGTAATGTATAATAAATAGTATGTATGTGTGAATGTAATATATTGACCGCCTTCATCTTTTTAATTTTGCATTAAATCAATACCACTAGATTTTGGAAAGTGCCAAATACCATAACAAGTATTTCCCAGTTTAATCGCTGAATAACAATACGTTTAGCATAAAACTGACCACACACTATTTCTTCAGAAGTTGTGTAATCAAACCGCAAGAAAATTACCAGCAGAGTCTGGTAAGAATTAGAATTCGGCAGAAGAATCAGAGCAAATTTACCAAAAAATGCTGGATTATCACACGTATAAACCTGTCTCAATACCATGCCATGAAGCATGCATATTCCAAACGTTATTTAGTCATGTTTAATTACATTCTCACAGCAATTAAAAATGATAAAATGTACGTTCACAAAAGACATGCAATATTAGTTATATATCATAAAAAAGATGTTTGTAATGTAGTACAAACTATGGCACGAAAACATTTGACTTAACCACTATCACCCATGCTCGGCACACAAACTATCTTCAAAGTAAGACTCATAGCATGTGCCACAAGCTAGATACTGCAATTATTTTAATGTTTCATGAAACAGCTATTAAGTGCGGTGATGTGGTAATTACCTTAGTTCAAACTGTGGCGCATACAAGCCATAACAACAAAAATGTGGGGAATAAGACCAAGTGCCATGGATCATGGAGTGCATTCTGAAAGCCTGGCAATGACTTTTGACAAGACACTATTCCAGAGCACCTCAGATCTAAATCTGTTCATGATTAAAGATTATGATTGTACATCTAAAGAAGTGCAGGTGTGATAGGTATAACTTGTAAAAAAGACGCTCAATTCAATGTACACATACAGCAGTGACACACAGTGGTGCAAAACGAACTATCGAATGGCACAGCCAAATCGAGGGCTCCTCTGTCCACAGAGGCTGGTAGTGCTACGGTTTTACATTGGCTACTAACAACTTACGCAACTAAATGTGTAATTTGAATGACTTGCATAATCTGTGCAAGTTGCAACATTGGAGGTCCGACTTTTTGGCAATCGTGAACTAGATGGGCCTTTATTAACACATTACTTCAATCATTCCATGTACAAAAAAGCATATATTCTCTAAAAACTTGTTGTTGTTGCAAGTAGTTAGTGCTGTGTTGCCTAAAATTCAGCCATGTGTTTACCATGTGACTGTCACTGTTGTAGATGATGACCAAAGTTCTAACCACGAAAATCTCTTGAAAAAATTGCTGACAAGTTACCTACTTGTCAACGATACATAACTTAACTGTTTTAATTGGTAAATAGTTACACTAGTCAGTAGTTTACACATCACATTTAAGATTAGGAAGTTTAGTTACAAAAACAACTCTGGCTCAGCTGCTGGAACGATTCAACTATTGACTCTACTTCGGCGATGGTGTTTCAGTTGCCGACTGTTGTGTGGTACAATACAAATTAAACTCGTTGGGTCCACATGATATTTCAGCCAGGTAAAATAATAGGCACGCAAAAAAATGCGAAAGACTATGTCCATGGAGGCAGGCATTTTCGTGATTTTGCCATGCATCGGTATTGGCACGAAATTAAAATTAAACTATGTTATTCTACAATGTTATATAAACTCAAACATTTGGTGGACGCAGGCCGCGTCAGAGATATGTATCCTCACACAAATGCCCATTCAATCAAGTCATGGTCAGCAACGACTAAAGAAATGACCAGTTTTTAATGCAGACCAAAACTAACCCTCGTCTGGAAACCCATGTTGCCTGGAAAAAGAAAGATTGTGGGGATGCACTTCCGGCGCCACGGTGTCCGCCAGCGGAAATGACTTTGAGTGCCACCTGGCGAATTACGATGTTCACAATACCGAAAATATAGCCGCCAGGTGGCATTACTAATTGTACGATACAAGTGATAAAGCCCACTTCTTCACTTCACTTTCCCATAACCCGTAAGGATCGTTGGGGCACCATTGATGACTTTCTAACCAGCTCTCTCCACGTTTCCCTGTTCTCGACAGCCCTCTGGAAGTCAGCGAACTCCATTCCTGTTCACTCTGATGTTTTCCCACCTCTTCTTCTGTCTACCTCTAAAGCCCACAGGGGGCGCTAAAATGAGTTGCCATAGTTTCGTTGGGTATTGCCTTTTAGTTTGCAGCCTCATTTTAGACATAGGTTTTCTCTATGAAACCAAGTTTAATTACTATAATTGATTGCTAATGTACTTAACTATTTCGGTTTAAGGTAAACCACACATATAACGAAAGTTATGTTCATTTGAATATGCAAGAGTAACTAGTTGTTTTTAAAGCTCGGATACAATGAGTAAACATCAAAATAGAATGTAAATTGTTGCAAACCTCGTTTAAGCCTATGGCAACATCTAGCCTTAATTGGATTAATTGCTATAAAACTGTGTAGTTCGAATAACAGGTATATTAGTAATGATATTAAACACAAACTGTAATAAAGGCTGTGTACGCAGATGCGTATTTGTTTAATAAGTTGGCATAGTCCCAACTTGTCTTGCCAATTTTGGTTTTGTCGTCTCTCTGGCTTTAGTCGGCCCCGATTTTGTCGTTGGCACGTAACCTTGTCAGGTGAATTGTGCATTTGCAGTTACTGTGAAGGTGTTGACTAAATTCCCAAGTACCGGTAGGACATTTTATTATTGCTCATTTGATTTGACGTCTGTAAAATCCATATAGACGAAACATGATATGTACGTTAAATAAATTACTGTTTAATATTGTAT
Source organism: Lamellibrachia columna (assembly GCA_963662155.1). Taxonomy (NCBI): domain Eukaryota; kingdom Metazoa; phylum Annelida; class Polychaeta; order Sabellida; family Siboglinidae; genus Lamellibrachia; species Lamellibrachia columna. Next base: position 31,608,274 of record OY759270.1, read on the forward strand.
GCAGATCATCTAGACTATCGAACAAGTTGTATTCATATGTAATACCTAACATTAAATAACATCATAGACATAATCTATCTTCATTGAACTAAATATATATCATTTCATGCACCCCTTCCATGAATACGATTAATTTCATTTGTTTCATTTCACAGTTATGCTTATCTGAAATGTATGTGAATGTATGTGTATGTGATCAACATCTACCACAGTGATCAACATGTACCACAGTGATCAACATGTGTGAGCCAGTGTGTGACCACTTAGTGTTTTGGGTGAATAAAGGCCAGTTTGGAATACAGATTTTTTAAAGACTCATTTAGAGAAAATCCCCCATGGCATGGCTCCATAGACTTGAATGTGCATTCCACAGTGCGTACATTCTGTGCGTCTGTTCTCCAGGCATCATCCACCATGGGGAAGAAAAAGGGGGGCAAAGGAAAGAAGTCTGCAGAGCCGATGATGACATGGAATGAGGCCCTCCTAGCATACAAGTAAACTCAGTGCCAGACATATTATTACTATTTATATCTATAGTTTAAGCAGTTATACCATTGCAGTGCTTCAAAATGCATATCTGTCAATGTTAATCAGTGACTAACGATTACCGCAGTGCTATAAAATGACATTTTACTAATGATACAAACTCATCAGCTTTTCGTTTTATATATATATATATATATATATATATATATATATATATATAGTATTTATATACCGGTACTATTTTAGTACAGCACTTACATGATATTCTCACAGATACTTTTTAAATGGTGGAATATTTTGCCTGCATGTACCATGATGAAGCTAGTGTCCAGCACTGTATTATAACAGCACTGTAGCGCTTCATGAGGCACATGACTAGCATTGCATGTATGTGATTGGCTACTGGTTGTCTTGCATGTGGGTTAGAGATGCCATAATGTAATACTATGCCATATAGTCATGATTGTAGTGATGTATTTATGTTTGGTAATCATGGAGTTTATGATAAATTGATGCCACAATTTATGGAATGCTCTCTAATGATTAGGTGCAGCACAACAGTTCTCAGAATTAATTGAAGATATCACTGTCAGTGTTATGCTTGTATGTACCACTTGCTTTGATATATATTGGTTTACCTTACAACTTTGTCACATCTTGACAATAAACAGAACATTTTAGAAGGGATGGAATGTTTTTGTTTGACTGCTGTAGAATCAACATAAAAGACAAAGTTCTGCAGGATGTGAAGTATCAGTTGCGAGCCCTGGAAGAGAAGAACGAGAGGCACAAAGAACGAGTAAATACAAAGTGATTCACATGCTGGAAATAATGTTGAATTTTCACAAAATCACACATAGTTATACCACAGAGAAAACAAGCAGTTAAATATTGCAATTTCATTCTAATATGTTTTATTTATCTCCATGAGAGAAATATTCTTGCTTAAATTTATAATTGTGCTTGCAAGTCAGTTAAACAGACACTTGCATTAGGTTTGCATTAATATACTTATTAAACCTATGCTTAAAGTTGCTTAATCAATTAAACGTTTTGCTAGTCTTATTTCAAAGTAAGTGAAAAACCAAACCTACCTAGTATCCACTACAACATGCTAGCTCGTTTTTCAAAGGAAGTGAAAAACCAAACCTACCTAGTACAGGGATCGAACTTAACGCTCGCCCCCTCGCCCGAGGTGAGTAGAAATTCCTGGGGATGAGTAACCTTTGGCCTGCACTAGTCCCCTGGGGCAAGTAGCTATTTTCCACTCATTTTGTAACAATATAAATGCAAGCACACAATGTAACACATTGTATCGAAAAATAACATTTTAAATCTTCGTTCCCGATATATCCGATTTCGTAAACGTCCGTTGCAATGTAGTTGAAAATCCGTGCACACGGGTACAAAACTTTTACCTGTCGATCTTCTGTGTTTCCTTTCGAAATCGTGGAATTTCATAAAAGGGGTCCAACCCCCCCAAAAGAAAACTGAGCGCTTATGATAAAGTTGCGCATAAGCATAGGTATGATGCGTGTGAGAGGAAACGAGAATTTCAGCCGCACTGGCTAAAGCAATTCTCTTGGCTCGAATACAAAAGTTTGTCTGCTGGCATTGGCGGTGCCGCTGACTGGCGTGACGATGACACTGACCGGCGTGATGATGACGCTGTCATCGACGTTGAAGGTGGATAGAGCTAGTGACGGAACGGCGAAGAAAACTGAGACTGAACTAAGCATGAGAATGTTTTACAAGTACTGCTGCAAGTACAAGAAAGCAGGCAGTTTTGTTGTTAGCTCCCCAGTTTTTAAATTGGAGAGTATCAAAACTCACAATAGTTCTGCAAGCCATATGATATGGGCTTTAAGAGAGAAAGCAGAGAGCAACCCAGGGTCAAGTGTGGCGGACAAGATGATGGACCAACTGGGAAAAGCGACATTTGACAAAATGTGCAAGCTTTTCAGGAACGCACATGCCATTGCCAGACACTCAAGACCATATACATACTTTGTGTGGATGTGTACCTTGGATGACATGAAAGGGGTGCAGATTGGCAACACCTACAGGAACAACAAGCAGTGTGCAACGTTTATCCATCACATTGCTTAGGCACAACGGGATGAAATCAAAGAGATGATTGCCGAGGTAAAGTTTGTGTCCCTCATCTGCGATGGTTCAACTGACAACAGCCACACTGAGGCCGAACTGGTATATGTTCGGTACTGTCACCAAGGGTCAATCAATGTCCACTTTGTTGGTGTGAAAAATATTGCCAAGGGGGATGCCCAAGTGATAGAAGTGGCAATGTCAACTGCGTTAACAGATTGCTTTGCTGGCCCCTCGTGGGAAAAGAAGATTGTGAGACCTGGAATTGATGGCGCAAGCACCATGTTGGGGAAAAACAATGGATTTGTGGCAAAACTGCGACAACGGCTAGACCGACCAGAATTTGTAGCTATTCACTGCTCTGCACGAAATGAACTGGCTTACAAGGATGCTGCTCGCAGGATACAGCTGTACAAGAAAGTTGATGCACTGTTCCTTTCTTTGTACTTCTTCTATCAGAGCAGCCTCCTCAACAGGAGCAGCCTCAAACAAGCTTTTGATGTGCTCTGAGAGACCCTCCGTATTCCGAGTAGAGTCAGCGGGATACGTTGGGTTCCCCACATATCAAGAGCAGTTTCCAATGTGCTGAAGGGATACAAGGGGCTTGTATTTATCCCAGGTGATGAATCCCGATGTACCTGGAAGGACAACAGAGCAGCACGCAAAGGCAAAGAATTACTATGCACTGCTGCATTCCAAGGATGTTGTGTACTTCCTCCACTTCTTCGCAGATGTAACTGCAGCCTTAAGTGATGTCTCAACAGCATTCCAGCAGAAGGAAATCACAATCGCGGACATCAATTCTGAGATAATCGCATGCAAAGAAATCATTGAGAAGTATGGAAAGAAGGATGGGCCTTCTCTGAAGATGGTTAATGGCAAAGACCAGTTTCTTGGAGAGACAATAGGAGCACCATCCTCTGCTTTTGAAGAAGCCAGACGTGGAATGGTACAGGGGCTGCTCAAAAGTCTCAGTGACAGATTTGAAGAGGGGGCAGAAGGAATCATTGCAGCATCATCAATCGCCAACCTGAAGCCGTGGCCAACATCCCTTATTCAGGAAAAAGACTGGTGATGACAAGGTGGATACCTTGGTCAAGACATTTGGACAGGTCCTCTCGTCCTCTGCGCTGGATGTTTCCAAACTGGAACCAGAGTGGACCAAGCTCAAGAGTCTTCTCTAAACAAGTTATCCCACAGTGAAGAAGCTGAAGAAGGAAGTCAACCTGTCATTTTGGACACAGTGCCCCAATATACTGGGACTCTTTGACCTGATCCTCACCCTTCCCGCCTTTTCAGCAGATGCTGAAAGGGGGTTTTCCCACATGAAGTTTGTTAAATCAGACTGGAGAAGCAGGCTGTCTGACACACATCTGTCAGATCTGATGACAGTCTTGCTGGAAACCCCTGATGTGGACCAGTTCCATCATCTGCAGTTCCATCATCTGCATTGGAACCATGCTGGGCCCAGGGCAAGGAGGCCCAACATCATCACTGACATTGGTGACATTGATGATGACTCTGCAGTTGCCCAAATCCTGAAAGATTTCATTCACTGACACTGCCTGGGGACATTGCGGAGTACTCGAGAGTCGAGTCATGCGGCCGTTGACAACGTCCAGAACCTCGGGATCTGAATACGAATTTGCATAAAAAGGTCGCATTTTGACAATGTCCATAAAAAATGGGGACTAGTTATTTTTCGTGGGGATGAGTAACATATTAAGGCTACTAGTCCCCCTGACGAGTGGGTTAAATTTCTTAATTTCGACCCTTGCACTACTACAACATGCTAGCTTGATTGTGCAACTTTTATATGTAGTTTTTGTGAAATCATTAGACAAACTATTAAATTAGTTGATGCTTGTTCAAGCATTTACTGAAGTGTAAATTGAAATGCTGAAAAATCACGATTTTGTTCCCTGGTGAAATTTTTTAACTTTGTCATGTGATTGGCGAGAGGATGGAGGTCACGTCCATGATCACAGTGTTTACCAATTTGGATATCCGCTATTTTTATCCTTACCAGATCTAACGACTAAACTAAATTCTTTCGATGATTTGAACAAAAATAGGCCTTTTTTTTATTAAATCTACTGTAAACTATTCACGCACTATATATATATGGACACCAATGAACCGGATTTGCGATAGGCTAAATTAGTTGAGGAAGCAGTTTTAATATCATGTTACAGAATTTTTTTTATTTTAAATTGAATGATATAATATAAAGTTAAATAACAGCAGAATAAAAAAATTATGTTCATGGTTCTACATATTTTAGTTGTTAATATATTTTGGAAATTGCAACTAAACTACATTATATATATATTTTTTTTTTACACTAATGGCATGCCATGATGTAAAATCACCATAGATGAAAATCAGCAGCTCATCGCAATTGAAACAGTTGGTATTTTATCCATAGAAGTTGTCTGGACATTTTGTGCATCACTTTTAAAATTCCATTCCATTTTTTTAAAAAAGGACATGGTGAGCTGGACGCAAACACATATTTTCAGAAAAATCATGATTATCATAGCACCTTTGTTTTGTTTTAATAAGTATCACCAACTTGCATCTTTGCACATTTTAACTGAACATCTTTGTCAAATATTTGTTTATTCAACGATAAAAGTAAATGTTTTCATTGATTTTAACAAAAGTATGCACTCTTCCAACAAATTGACTGCACAGGTTACTTAGAATATTCAAACACTTCATATTTGGGCATTAATGAACCTGTTTCATGTTGGGCTGAATAAAATATGGAGGCAGCTTAAAATGGACATCTCTCTGTGATATTAATATTTTTGGTGTATTCTCAAATTGTAAAAATATTGTCCAATCAAGTGTGACTCTGTACGTGTGACTTATGCAGCTGGCTCGACTGAAGGACGAGCAGGCTCTGTACCTGAAGGATCTGATGGAGCGGGCACACAGGTTTGAGCATGAGTTATCCATGGAGGAGACGGTCAGTAAGGACCAGGTGACCGAGGCGATGATGCAGAACTGGCAGGCCACAAGTGAGGCAGAGATCAGTCTCGCACGTTAGTACCACATTCAACTCAGGCCATTGTCAACCTGGATCAAATGAATGTGCCTTGTCAAATCATCCCCTTGTCAACACATCCAGTTAGGGTAGCAATAGTACTGTAATCCAATAGCAATATCTTGTGAAATCACCTATGTGTCAGTTCAGATCAACAATTCACTCCTTGGCAACTTTGATGAGATGTGTGCATGCATACACAAATGACAGGTAAACAAACAAATACACACGCACGCACGCACGCACGCACGTACGCACGCACACACACACACGCACACACGCACTCACACACACACAATGTGTGCACACATGCACACAAAAACATACACACGTGTCTGGTGTGTATGCATACATTGCATGCATGCATACTTACGTGCATGCATACACTTATATACACAGGCTGAGTCACACATGCAATAACACATACACACCAGACACATGCGCATGCACACACACACATACACATAGACAGCAAATTGTACCAAATATAGTAGGGAGGAAGATATATTTTAGCAAATGTGCAGAAGTTCTCATTCCGACTCATTCCAACTTGTTTCCACATTGTTATTACCAAATACCATAGAAACAACCTGCCTTTGAATGCACATGGCTTCACCATTGACTCCTGGCTGATGCAGGTGTGAAGGAGGAGCTCGCACACAAGGAGGCTGAGATAGAGCTCCAGCTGAGAGAGGTTGAGTATTGGCACGACTATCAGGACAGAGGTCACATCGAACAGGCCAAGCAGATCGAACTACTGGAGGCTGAGCTCACTGACATGGAGCAGAGCTTCGTCGAGATGAAAGGTCAGGTCAACATGTCAAGGCCATTCACAGATCTTACCTTTTCTTTCACTTAATATTACATTGTAATAATAATAAAAGTAAAAATATATAGCTGTATTGCGCTTCACACCAATCCATTATTTAAAGTAGGCCTACATGAGAATGATATATATTTATAAATAAAATAATACATGGAACATGATAAAAACAGTACACATTAGACATAATTAAAAAGGCCCTTTCAGTTTTGCATATTCTTGTTTACATGAAATTTTTAAGAGATCCTTGGAAGCAGTCATGTCCCTGTGATTGACTGGTAGATTGATCCTAATGTTTGCTGCTTTCTTGGCAAACGTTCGATCGCTATACATGCAGGTCCTTGTGTGAGGAACAGTCAGCATGACCAATAACCTTGACCACAGCACACATGCTGGTCTGTAGACTCTGTACACAATGATTTCTATTTGCTTAATGGGCAGCCTGATAACTTGCACTCATTGTGCAAACAACAAAGAGTTTTTGATTTGATATAAGAGGACACAAGCCAGAAATGTATGTTATGCAGGATGATGATTGATATCCTAAGTAAGCCACGCTTGAAGAGGTCATCTTGATCTGATGTTATTGACTCAAACCCTGGATCCAGATAATGACCACCAACGAAAACAGTTTCTTTTTGCTTGCAATAATTTCCGAGTTGAACCTGTTCCAAGTCGTATCTGATGACAACAAACATTGCAAGCCATGATACATCTGGCTGTTGGTCAGTTTACTGATGAAACATCAGATCAAGTGTGACGCAAATTAATTAATGCCATATTTGATTTGTTGATTGTTGACCTCCCGTCAAAATTAGCTCAGTGCAGACATTGGTTTGTGGCACATAGCAAAGCTGGATGACATACATTTTTTGGGGATAAAATATAAATATGTTGCATTTTATCTTTCAAATACAAATATAAAAACGGTCTTTGGATATGTTTTAACTGATTTGTTATTCCCCCACTGGTGTATAGCTCTGCGTAATGTTTGGCAGCACATTTGGAGGGCACATGGGCTAAAGCCAGGGAGGAGATTCTGTCCGACGCGGAGGTCTCCGTTGACCAACAGAAGTACCTTGCAAGCCAGGTATCGTACTAAACAAAACCTCACCCACAATTCTATCGCTTATCCTTATTTTTGTTTGTGATTATCAAATTCAGGTCGATTATGTAATTAAGTTAAAAAAAAATTTATATTTTATCAAAAATACAGGTGGATATTCGGTTTTTTTCAGAAAAGTCTGAAAAAGTCATACCAGAGTATAATGTTTATTTTAGTGTAAAGATTTAGGTAAGACCGGTAAAAATTGGAATTTCAATAATTGCTGAAATTGTTTCATTTATTGCATAGAGTAAAAGCTGTATTAAATTATTTTCTATTTCTAAAATGGCTGCCATTTTAGTCAAACATAGTTTTTATGATCATTGCCATTTTTGAGTGAATTGTTGTTCTTGAAATATCTTGCAATCTGTTGCACAATTGTCAGATACATTTTAAAACCATGTTTATTTTGCTAAAAGAAATACAGAGAAAACATTACGAATACTCTGCATACCATCACAATTAGAGGTTTTGATTACTACAGGGTTGGTCTTTTGTAACTGTTTTGACATGTTGTTAAATTGGATAGATGCTAAAATATGTTTATATTAGCCAAATATATCATTATCGGCAATAAATAAAAACTGATATCTGCCGCCATGTTTAGTTGTACAACTTGGGCTGGGTAGTTGAATTAACCTCGGACTGTTCCTGAATCTCGCTGTGTCAGAGCCATTGATTGGGTGAACGGACTGGGTAGTCTAATCGGATGATACCATACAACTGCTTCAGTATTTATATGACAAGCCCAGTTGATGGATCTGTGCGATCGACCAAATGGTGCGCACATCGATGGATTTTTAGTTCTTTGATTTATTTTTTTTAGCCCAATTAGTCTGAAGAAACCTTTGTGCAAGATATCGATATTCTAAATCAAACAATTATTTCATCGATTGAGTGCAGACAGATTGTTAGAAACGATGCCATTACTTATCAATCGACCGCACCTCTGCATCCTACAAAATGAACTATGGACTGGCAGAGACCACTCACCATCGTACAGTTCAAAACATCAGGATTTTACCTTGTTCACTGAATATAGATGAGAGTACTAGCAATTCCTTGCAACAAGTACTTGCCTTCTTGTCAGCTACTACTGTCCTGGGAGAAAACAGGTGGTTGAGGAACACTTCGCATCCGTTACTGTCATGCATGTCAATGCCACTGCATTGTACCAAGAGTTGGCAAGTTTGTTCGACAAACATGGCATTCCTTGGGGAAACCTCTGCAGCATCTTGATGGACTCCTGTGCTGTAATGCGTGGCTCCAAGTCAGGCCTAGAGATTAGAATTCGAAATGACAATGCCAGCCATCTCCTTGATGTAGACAGTCTGCCACCACATACACAATTCTTCCAAGAAGATAAGTGCACCGTTTGACAACTTCATCGAAGCACTCTTCACCAACTTGGCCAACCATTTTAAATGGTTGACAGATTTGAGGCAGTATCTTGAAGAAGTGTGCCAACTGCTTTCAGTGAAATCTACCATGCCAGAGAGGGTTTTGAGCCATAGGTGGTTATCATGCTATTGAATTGAATTGAATTGAATTTATTCAACATAATCAATGTACATTTTTGATAAATTGTAAACATACATAGTTGTAAGCCTAACTACCACTAAAGTGGTACAATGAAAATATAATTAAAGAACAACAATCAGAAAATGTTGAAGGGAAACGCAAGAAGTTGTAAACTTATAAATTGCAATCCCCAAAAGTAAACAATTGCACTGGTTCCATACATGTAAGATAAATGACTTAATTAAGCTAAATCATAGCTAACCAAAAAGGTATGGTATTTGAAACAAAAATAAAATAATTTACATATATAACACGTAACCATGACACTATTACAATTAATTCATATTTCATATCTATGCAAGAGTAAGGCTTTGTAATTTTTTTTTATTTATTTATAAATCGAATTGCACAACTTAATATCATCAGGCAGGTCATTCCACATCTTTGGTCTTTTTACACTAATACTTTCAGCTTTATTAGTAGTCCTACTAAATCTTATTTTGAAATTGCAATTTTTCATACAGATGTTGTGATAGTGACTAGCATTAACTTTCTGGAAGTACAACATAATATTAGCTGGTAGTAGAGTATTATCTATCTTGTACATAAACACCATGCTATTGAAATCCACCATGTCCTGTACAACTAAAGTTTTCAGCTGATAAAACATCGGTCTTGTATGAGACCTATCACTTCACTTACCTCACTTAGGCCCTTAACTCCTCCTGGAGCATAGGCCATCCACAACATTTCTCCAGCGCCTCCTGTCTTGGGCAATCCTCTCCAGTTGTTGCCAGCCATTCCCTGTTTGCTTGATGTCTGCCTCGAGGTCACGCCGCCAGGTGTTTTTTGGTCTTCCCCTCTTTCTCTTGCCTTGGGGGTTCCACATCAGGGCCTGTCTGGTTATGTTGGTGATTGGCTTTCTCAAGGTGTGGCCAAGCCATCCCCATCTCCTCTTAAGGATCTCTATCTCTATTTGGGCTTGGTGTGTTCTATCCCAGAGGTCTTTGTTGCTCACCCTGTCCATCCAGTGTATTTGCAGAATTCTTCTCAGGCAATGGTTGACAAATGTCTGAATCCTTATCAGCGTGGTCTTGTTTATTCGCCACGATTCCGCTCCGTACAGCAACACGGACTTTACATTTGTGTTAAACAAGCGTATTTTGGTGGTTTCTCCAATTACCTTTGACTTCCACACATTTCTCAACAGGTGGAAAGCTACCCTTGCTTTGCTGATCCTTTTCTTTACGTCAGCCTCTGTCCCTCCATGCGTATCCACTATGCTGCCTAGATATCTGAAATCTTTAACCTCTTCTCTCCCTCAAGCATGATTGGTGTTTCGCAAGTAGCATTTGTTCTCAGGATCTTTGTTTTCCTTTTGTTGATTTTCAACCCAACCTGCGCTGAAATCAATGCCAGTCCTGTTGTTTTGTCCTGCATCTGCAGATGGCTGTGAGACAGGAGTGCAAGGTCATCCGCAAAGTCCAGGTCATCAAGTTGGGTCAGCATCGTCCACTGGATTCCGTTTCATTTCTCCTTGGTTGCTGTTTTCATGACCCAGTCTATGACTAGAATGAAGAGGAATGGTGACAGTAAGCATCCCTGTCTCACCCCCGTCATAACCTCAAAGTTCTTTGTAAGTTGACCTTCATGAATAACTCTGCATGACATTCCCTCATAGGAGTTTTTGATCATGTTGACTAGTTTCTTGGGCACCCCATAGTGTCTTAGCACTTTCCAGAGTGTCTCCCTGTCCACACTGTCAAAGGCTTTCTCGTAATCAACAAAATTGATGTATAGGGATGAGTTCCATTCGATGGATTGTTCCACTATGATTCGCAGTGTTGCAATCTGGTCAGTACACGATCTGTCCTGCCTGAAGCCTGCTTGCTGTTCACGCAAAGTTTGGTCCACTGTGCCTTTCATCCTCTCTAGGATTATTCTGTTTAGAACCTTCCCAGGTACTGACAACAACGTGATTCCTCTGTAGTTATCACAGCGGCTCAGGTCTCCTTTCTTGGGGATCTTGATAAGGTAACCTTCTTTCCATTCTGCTGGAATTTCTTCTTTTTCCCAGATCTCCTCAAAAAGACTGTACAGCATTTCTACTGAAGTATTTACATCTGCCTTTAGTGCTTCTGCAGGGATACCCTCAGGGCCTGCTACTTTCCCATTTTTCATATGTGCGATTGCCTTTTTTATCTCTTCTCTAGTGGGTTTGTTACAGTCTATTGGGAGATCTGTCTCAGCTGGTTGGATGTCTGGTTGATTCTGCGGTGCTGGTCTGTTGAGCAGCTCTTCAAAATGCTCTGCCCATCTGTTAAGCTGTTTGTCTGCCCCCATCAGGATGCTCCCATTTTTGTCTCTGATTGGCCGCTCTGATTTCTTAAACTTTCCAGCTAACTTCCTTGTTGTATCGTAGAGTTGCTTCATGTTCCTGCTAGCTGCTGCCTTTTCTGCCTCTTGTGCATGTCCCTCCACGAAGTTCCTTTTGTCTGTTTTGACACTTTTCTTCATCTCTCTATTTGCTGCTGTATGCTCTTTCTGAGCTATTACCTTTGCCGCCCTTGTGCAGCTGCTGTTGACTGCCTCCTTCTTGTTTCTTCTGGTCTGTATTTTCCTCATTGTTTCTACTGAAATCCAGTCTCTCTGTTGGGGTTTCCTTCTGCCAATTATCTCTTCGCATGTGGTGTTTACTGCATCCTTGATGTGACTCCATTGGCTGTTGATGTCTACTCCCTCATCTTCATCATACAGCTCTTGCAGGACTTTGAATCTATTAGCTAATGCGACTTTATATTCTTCTGCTGTTCTTCGATCCTTCAGGAAATCCACATTATATCTTGCCTTCTTCTTAGCTTGAGTTTTAGCCTGGCTGTTACCAGGTGGTGATCAGAAGCGACGTCAGCGCCTCTCTTCACACGCACGTCTTGTAGCGATCTTCTGAACATTTTGTTTATGCCAATGTGGTCTATCTGATTTTCAGTGACTTGGTCAGGAGATACCCATGTCGCCTTATGTATTCTTTTGTGTGTGAACACACTTCCCCCAGTCACAATGTTGTTTATTGCACAGGCATTCGCAAACCGCTCCCCATTGTCATTCATCACACCCAGCCCATGCACCCCCATCACATTTTCATATCCTTGGTTGTCTGATCCAATCTTTGCATTGAAATCCCCCATAATCAGGTTGATGTTTTTATCCCCTAAATTGCTCATGATATCAAGGAGTTGGTTGTAGAATTCATCTTTGGTTTCATCAGTCTTGTCGTTGGTTGGAGCGTAGCACTGCACTATGTTCATTTTAATCCTTTTGTTCTTTGTTCTAAAGGATGCTGTTATGCACCTCGGTCCTCTGGCTTCCCAGCCAATAAGTGCTCTCTGTGCCTCCTTCCCCAATAAGAGGGCAACCCCCTCTGAGTGAGGCGCATCATCTTCCTCGTGTCCAGAGTATAGTATAATCTCTCCTGTTGTTAGTCGCAGTTGTCCTGACTGGGTCCATCGAGTTTCACAGAGCCCGAGTAGAGCGAGGTTGAATCTCCGCATTTCTGCTGCCACTTGGGCAGTTTTCCCCGCCTCGTACATTGTTCGCACATTCCATATGCCGATGTTTAAATTTTTCCTGGTCGAAAGAAGAGTAGTCGGCATTGTGGCTTCCTTTCGGCTTTGACCGCAACACTTCATGCGCCCTGGTAAACCAGGCCCTACCTCTTCCAGGACAGACGTCGTAGTTTTATTTGTTGTGAATGTTTCTGTAGCGTTGGGTTTCTTTACAGGGTGGGGGTGCTAGCCCCACGCCCAACCCTCCTCCTTTCTCAGCCGGGCTTGGGACCGTCCATGAGACCTATAGTCAGCTCTTTTCTGAATAATATGCAATGGTCGTATTCAACTCTTATAGGTGTTGCTCCAAATTTCACAACAATAATTTAAGTATGGCAATATTAGAGTACAGTATAAAGAGTACAATGCAGAACTAGTCAATAAGTGTTTAACTAACCCTATACATTCTTTGAAATTTAATTTTTATGAGGTTGATATGTTCACTCCAGTTCAAGTGACAGTCAATGTGTACACCAAGAAATTTTGTAACATACACTCTATTAATGTACATACCATTTATACTGACTAAGTGATTGTTTTCACACAGCTTATTAACTTGAAACCATCTGCATAATTTGTCCAATTCTTTTGATACTGTTTTACACACTTCTGTCAAATCCTTTCCTGAGTAAAAGAAATTAGTATCATCTGCAAATACAATCAATTTAATTAATGATGACACATTACACATATTGTTAATATATATGATATACAAAGCTGGACCCAGTATAGATCCTTGTGGTCTCCCACAAGTGACATTTATGCAATCAGAATTAGTTTCATTAATACAAACATATTAACTTCTATTCATAAGATAGCTGCAGATCCACATATTTGCTATCCCTCTTATTCCATAGTGCTCATGTTTTTTACGAGAATGTTGTGGTCAACCGTATCAAGCCTTTTTCAGATCAACGAAGACACCCACAGTAGACTTACAATCATCAATAGAAGTAGTAATTTCTTCAACAAGCTCCAATATTGCCAGTGATGTGGGCATATTTTTCCTAAACCCATATTGGCTTTTACACAATATTTGTTTGTCATCTATGATGTTGCAGTCAGCACCCTGTGAATGATGGGTGCATTCCTAGTTTTCTTTTATTCGAATCTGCCAACGAAAGACAAGCCTATCTACTTGACAAATGTGGTTGCCATATACAAGACACGGAAAGTGAGCCCAGAAGCAAGGACGAGGATTCGAGAGACCCAGCTACTTGTGTCTCAAAAGAAGATGACAGATAATGGCAATACAAGGAAGAAGAAAGTTATTCGCCGTGTTCTCTATGAGAAGAAGAAAACACTTCTCATTGCACATTTCTGCTGTGCCTTGTTACCTCTTCTTGCAAACAGTGTTCTTCAAGCAGCATTTGCCCTTCACCATGAAGCAAGAGGCAACAGTCTCACACTGCAGTTTTTGAAGCAGCTACCGAAACTGGTGACCAATGTCTTATGTGATGTGAAGACAGACTAGTTCTTGCAAGAGGTACACAGGTACAATGTTGACACTCTTCCACCATCTAGTGCTGCAGATGGAACTCCTTTGATGATAGATTAATGGTGGACGAAAGTTTCTGAGACAGGAAAATATCCAGCCTTATGCAAGAGTTCGTTTGCCATGTTGTCGAGGTTCCATGGCCCTCAGGTGGAAGGAAGTTTCAAAACAATGGGTGATGTCATTGATCCCAAGTCCTGCAGAATGAATGTCGAGACCTACAGTGCAATTCAAACTGTGAAGTATGGATTGCGGACTGAACAGAACGCTGTCATCAAGAAGTTCACTAGGACATATTACTTACATGAAAAAGTTGACACTACACTGTGCAGAAATCTGAGAAGTTCTGCTGCCAGGTACAAAGCCCACCTGAGAGACAAGATGAAAGAACAGGAGGAAACAAAAGAAAGACTAAAGTTACAGAAAGAAAGGCTTCAGAGCAAGAAGACAGCAAAGACGATTCTAGAGGAAGTTGAGAAAAAAGCCAGACTGCTCCATACAAAGAACTTGAAAAGAAAACAGAAATAATCTGCAATGGCTGCAGAAGTGAAAATGAAGAAGAAGAAGTGAAACTAAAATAGAGTCACATGCAGCTGCATTGACATGCATGACAGTAATGGATATATATAACAGTAATGGATACAACGTTATTGAGTGACTGTTTTTGCACATGTATATGAAAAAATGAAAGTAATTTGTCAAATTACCAAATTTTTTGAGTAAAAAATGACAAAAATTTAGTCGGTTTAATTGTTTGAATTAAATGTTCAGAAATACATGAAGTGTCATGAGGACTATGTTTGGAACTTCTGTGACTTACGAACAATGGTATACTTATTTCCTGCTGGTTGACTCTATTGGGCTTTTAAAGGAATCGAAATGACCTAGGGGCACTAGCCCTGGCCACAGGACCTGGTTAGACCCATGGCAAATTTTTAGTGTTTCATCACCCTTTCAACTGGTGCAATTTGAAAAGATGATGAAAATCCATCAGAATAAATATAGGGCACATGGTGAATGATGTTTAAATTGCTACAGGGTTGTTCCCAAACCAGGAACAACCTCAGATTTTAAACATTTCACACATCTCTGGAGTTAGATGTTATATAGGGTTGAGAATTGGATGCCAGTTTAGACAAATTATATGAATCCATCTGGACAATCACTCACTAGACACAAATGACAGAGAATGTTGATTGTTTCAGCGAGCGATGTCTAAGATGGACAAACACAGCAAACAGGAGGTGATTGATAACGACTGGTTGAAGAGAGAGGTTTGTATTGCACAGTTCAAAACTAATGTTTGTCTGATTGCCCAACGTGACCTATCATTGCACCAGCCCAGTCATGCTTTCAAGTAATTTGTTCAGTTGACATTTTAAAACTTGTGTTCATTTTATGACAATTTGTTGCCTTTTTCCAGATCTCGATAGCATAAGACTATTCACACTTTCACAAGGTATAACAACAAGCAATTTTCACATGTAATGATCAAAGAAAATTCTTTTGATGGTTTTAACAAAAGTATGCATTGCTTTATTGAACCAACTTTGCACACTGCTTCAACTGTTCACACACTATAAACTTGTGGTGGGCTAAATGAATTGATGGTGTGGCTTTAAAGTTACCTTGGGCATGTGGAAAAGGAAATGGCTTTGACATCTTAGTCTTATAATAATAGTAGTACAAAAACAACTATTATGTCTCAACCTTTGGAAACCCAGGCTCATCAAAATGAAAATGTTAGGCAATCGCGAAATCGATGTACAGTGTAAAAGTTGTAAACAGATGGATGGATGTGCCGGGAGCTAAGGAAGGAAAGCACTGGGAAAAAGTCTTAATTTGTTTTATTATGTTTCCTATACTGACCTAACATAGAGTGAAGTTCAAAGAGTTGATGCAGCAACTGAGAAAGCCTTACTTCCTATATTAGTTTCAACTCTGGGAGTAAAACGAAGATGAGAACTAGATGATTGAAGCTGTCTATGGTTTCTTGCAGGAATGAGTAGTGAATGAAAGTACAGATCTTAAAAAAACGCAATATCTTCTGTCGCAGGTGGCGATTCACAAGCGTGAAGTGGACAACTTGATGTCAACCGTCGAGGAACTAGAGCGAGAGAACCTTCTCATGATGAGCGAGCTGTTTGAATGCAATGTTGAAGATCTCAAAATATCCCGGTCTGTACCTAGCAGTTAGGTGAAGATTATAACAGTGTGGAATATAAGGGTCTGTACCTAACCGTTAGGTATGGAATATAATGGTCTGTACCCAGCAGTTAGGTGTGGAATATAATAGCTAGTCCAGTGCAATAAATTCTGGTATCGCACTGTTACAAATAGACGCACGTGAGCCAAACAATTAATTTAAATGGTGTGCGCCATCATCCCACCATGTAATGCGTAAATTACTGTTTATTGCATCAAGTGAGTTGAAATGTTAATTATGAACCCACATAATAAATACATTATCAAATGATGACGTATATTATGATGTATATTATGCACTTGTTGCTTTAGAATGTTGTATTAGGCTCATAAGCTCGAGGAATACAACATTCGGAAGCAACTTGTGCATAAAACACAGTAGCTCTCAATAAGTGTATATTATGTCTATTAATGTAGATTATATGGTTCGTCTCTGATCATAAGAACAAGGGACTACCTGGTGTCTATTAATGTAGATTATATGGTTCGTCTCTGATCATAAGAACAAGGGACTACCTGGTGTCTATTAATGTAGATTATATGGTTCGTCTCTGATCATAAGAACAAGGGACTACCTGGTGTCTATTAATGTAGATTATATGGTTGGTCTCTGATCATGAGAACAAGGGACTACCTGGTGTCTATTAATGTAGATTATATGGTTCGTCTCTGATCATAAGAACAAGGGACTACCTGGTGTCTATTAATGTAGATTATATGGTTGGTCTCTGATCATAAGAACAAGGGACTACCTGGTGTCTATTAATGTAGATTATATGGTTCGTCTCTGATCATAAGAACAAGGGACTACCTGGTGTCTATTAATGTAGATTATATGGTTCGTCTCTGATCATAAGAACAAGGGACTACCTGGTGTCTATTAATGTAGATTATATGGTTCGTCTCTGATCATAAGAACAAGGGACTACCTGGTGTCTATTAATGTAGATTATATGGTTGGTCTCTGATCATAAGAACAAGGGACTACCTGGTGTCTATTAATGTAGATTATATGGTTGGTCTCTGATCATAAGAACAAGGGACTACCTGGTGTCTATTAATGTAGATTATATGGTTCGTCTCTGATCATAAGAACAATGGGCTACCTGGTGTCTGTTAATGTAGATTATATGGTTGGTCCCTGATCATAGCAACAAGGGACTACCTGGTGTCTATTAATGTAGATTATATGGTTGGTCTCTGATCATAAGAACAAGGGACTACCTGGTGTCTATTAATGTAGATTATATGGTTCGTCTCTGATCATAAGAACAAGGGACTACCTGGTGTCTATTAATGTAGATTATATGGTTCGTCTCTGATCATAAGAACAAGGGACTACCTGGTGTCTATTAATGTAGATTATATGGTTGGTCCCTGATCATAGCAACAAGGGACTACCTGGTGTCTGTTAATGTAGCATATATGGTTGGTCTCTGATCATAAGAACAAGGGACTACCTGGTGTCTATTAACAATGTAGAATATATGGTTGGTTCCTGATCGTAAGACCAAGGGACTACTGAGGATGTCTTGAGATTTATACTTAATCTCTGCTGCAGGAGTTTCTGTCATGAAGGTGCACGTGGGGGTTCAGTGTTTTTGATGCCTTCTGTGGTTTCTTCTCTGCTGCAGAAACTTCTTCCTCACTCAGTTTGCTGACGATGACAACTTGGAGGGCGGAGGCATCCTTGAAATGGATCTGGAGAAGGTCATACCAGACATCAAACAACTGATCCCTGGTGAGTCAAGCATCATAAAAATTGAACTACAACACTTAACACTGCATCGCTTCAATGCAGTATATCTGGCACAAGCTCGACCACCGAAGCTGTCGGAAGGATGCCAAAGTTGATGCCAGATCACTTTCTGGGTTCCACTCCAGGTTAACTCCCTTAGATCTCTTGCCTACCGAGGCTAATAAGTGTGATATGCGCAGTATGATATCCCATAGATGGGAATTGGAATAGTGAGTGCTGGGACATGTGCACTGCACCTTGGGCACAACATTATCAATAATAAAAACGCGACAACAACACAAGAAATGTATATCTTTTTATGCTCGGGTTAGCAGCAATCAGACACATATGTTGATGCTCTTGCTCTAAAAGTCTTGTCGTTGACTTGTTCGTGTGCGCAGAGCTGCCGAGACCCAAGAGACCAAAGAGTGCCATCCGTGAAGCAGTCGAGGAGAAAGTCTTCGCTCTGCCTTCACCAGCAGCTGACGGAACCTTCGATGTAATCGAGGATAATGAATGTTAGTAAGATTGTTAGCCATGTGTTTGTGTCACAATGTGTGTGAGCGCTGACGTAGCATTCAAGAAAGAGAAGTTTTCAATAGCACAACATAAAATTACAGATACTATCTCTTAAGCATTTCAGAATTATGTTGCCCTAATTAAGTAGCTATTAATATTATTTACATGGATTTTATTATTGATACTGTTGCTATTACAATACATACCTGTCCTCAGGGGGAGTTCAAGGGGTTCAGACAAATTTTTGTGTGCTCAAATCCCCCTTTTCAAAACATTGAGGATGTGCCTACAATACTGTATCAGTATTGTTGCTGTTATTGCTGTATTGTTATCATATTATTCGATATATTAATTACATATATAATATTTAATTATTTTTAATACAAAAGTCAAAATAAATTCATATTTTGGTAGAATGTTTTCCATTTCGACAAGTAGATGATTCCTGTTATGAGTGTACTATGAGCAACAATAAATAGAATGTTTTATTGCACTTTGCAGTGGATGAACAGAGGGACAAATTTTCTCCAGATGAAGACTACATCCTCTCATACTTCAGTTTTGATGACGTCCACTTTGACGTGAGTGTCACCGACTCATAGGCCTTTAGTGCTGGCACGAAGTCAGTGTATGTTGTGTGAATGATTTTGGCATAACCAGAGCTCCTACGTAGTAACTACTGACCTTAGTGTGCCTAGGTCATGGTTTTTGCAATTTTTTCTCATATTCCAAGTAAAAAAAACCTAGAGCTAATTGATGTGGTAATTTTTGCCAAAAAAAAAATGTAAATAGTTATATTTTAGAAAAGTTTACAATTACTGCCATGAAGTTTTCTTTTGAGTGAGAGAAACAATAAATGTGGTCAGTGGGAATCAGTATTTACTATGCATGTTTTCTACGATTGTTCATCTTTGGATTATATTACCTCTAAGGTATTTTATTTGGCTAAAAGTTGCTTTTTCAAAAATAGTTAGAACTTGCAGTGTTTGTTTGATCATGCGGGGCGTGACTGACCACCTCTCTGACTGCAAGGACATGGCAGCCTCATCCTCACTGGCACTTTAAGGAGATGCTTACTAAGGACACAGATCCCCTGGTTTTTTTTTGGAAATATATTATGGTAGGAGAAACAATGATTGACCCACGTAGCTAGAACCAAAAAAAATTATATCTTTGCAGACAGACAGATCTGTTGTTGGTTTATTATAGTAATTCATACATTCAATTCCTGTTGTGTGTTGTTCATAGGACTACCTGAAGTTGGGACCCCTTGAGCTGAAGCTGCTGAGCATCAGTGGAAAGAAGATGAAGCTGATACCCCAGGGTGGAGGTATGGAGGGTGTGACCGAGGATGAGGATGAGGCTGCGATGTCCTTGGAGTCAGAGAGGTGGCCAGTCACGCCCCGCATGATCAAACAAACACTGCGGCCATCTCTCATCTCATTGGACGAGCATGGTCGCAGGAAGCCACACAGCTTCTCCAATTTGGACTAGGACTCGGACAGCAACCGGTGTTGTTGTGGATAACAGACTGTGATGATTGTGGCCCAACTGACTTACTGGGTGTGACTCCAACAGGTTGTTTGGTCGGTGCAACGGAGATACAAGTGGCACAAAGTCACTGGAAATAATGGCCTTTTTTGTGTAAATTCAGTACATGCCATATAAGCAGGAACTTCGTGATAACTAACAAATGAGAAGTAAGTATAACGTTGAAATTATACTAAAATTGAGTATTTTGTTTTTGCAAAAACTGGGTACTTCACAAATGAAGCATTGTTGATTGGTCAACACATCGTGGTATAAGACAGCATGTTGTATTGTTCATGTTGCTGTCAAGATACTCATCACATTAATTATTCATCTAAATAGCCCCTATATTGATTACACGTTTTTATTTTGCATTTCGAACCTTTCTTTGATCAGCTAGTTATTTGAAAAAACAACAGATAGTGCATAACATTTAACACAACAAGCTGAGCATAGATAACTACATGGCTGTATCAGGTTCCTTGCTTTACATGCATGAATGATATGATTTATTAGGTGACCAATCAGGGTCTGATGTGGCCAACGTTGAAAATTTGCTATTGGCGGGATGCATCTCAATGTCATATATTGATATAAACCACCCTCCACTATAAAAACCGTATAAAGTTACAATAACCGAATAACAAATATTAGTATTATGATGCATACTGTATATACTAGTTGTTGCTTTTTCTTGCCACATTGTTGATTTAAATATACAACATTTCACATAAAAAGAGTGAATAGAAAACAAATTAATATACATCACACGTGTTGAAATATGTGTCGGGTAGTTTTAGCCAGAAGAAATATGTGCTGTTTTACGCTGTGTAGGAGACCAACACAATAGTTCTCATGAATGAAATTGTTCAACTATGTGCCTGTGAGAAACTTCATTAAACTACTAAACATGGATTCGATGGTGTGCTGTTTTGTACTTGTTTGCTTGGTGCTGTAAGCCAGAAGTTGTGGCTGTCTTTGTGTATATGAGGAAAGACTGAAGAAGGGTGGGTTGTATATTTGAAGGTGCACAAGTCTACATTTCGATATCCCAAAAGGTAAACGTGCCTTACACTGCACAGTATCTGGTCAATTGGACTGCTCAAAATACTTTAACCCCACTATGCTGCAATTACTGTATGAAAACTTTCATATGTATCCACTAATTGAGTGAACTGGAGTGAACACAGTTCCCAAACCTCAGGGGCAGCAGATGGATTCGAACCCCGGTACTCATGTTCGAGAGTACACAGTGCCACAGTGTCCCATACACATGGATACGTACTTAATTACTTAATTCTTTTTGATCAAGGTAGAGCATATGGCCAAAACGACACTTCGGCTACCGACCTCTTCCAACTATTCAGATAACTTTCATTTTACATATCCAAGGTGTGTTTAGTTTACCTGGTAGAGGCTTTCATCAATGTGTCACGTTGATTTCATCAGTACCTATGACGCTTGATGACGTCATCGTACACGTGAGGCAGTTCATAATTGCCCTCGTCTCTGTTGATGGGTGTTCTAGTTTTTCTGATCCAGATGGCTTCCTTGATGTGCCGGATTCTTCGGTTGGGTTCCTTGTCTACAATGTTCACTCCCTCCCAGTCTATCATGTGGTTTTCAGTTGCCGCATGGTCTGTAAGGGCGGATTTATTGATGGTAGACATCAATCTTTTTTTCCTGCTCCTTGTGTATTTCTCTTTTTTCGTGTTGTCTACATCCTTTCTGTGTTCCTCCAATCGTGTTTTTAGTAGTCTTCCTGTCTCCCCAATGTACTCAGCACCACAGTTCTTGCGTGGTATTTGGTACACCAGTTCACCCTGTTCTTCTAGCTCTACTTTGTCCTTGGGATGTACCAACAAGCGCCTGAGGGTGGTGTGGGGACGCATAGCTGTTGCTACTCCATATTTCTTCAGTACTCGGTGTACTCTCTCTGAGACCCCCTCTACGTATGGGATGACTACTTGGCTCCTGTAATTTCTGTCATTTGTTTTTTTCTTGTTCTTTTTCTTCTTACAGCTATCTGTCACCTTGTTCAAGGCCCAGGACGGATAGCCACATACTCTTAGAGCTTCTTTCAAGTGTTCCACCTCTTCCTTCTTGTCCCCATCCTCTGAAGTTATTGTCTCACACCTGTGCATAAGGGTTCTGACCACTCCTAACTTCTGATGTTTGGGGAGGTGGGACGCAAAGTTCAA
The DNA here is from genome assembly GCA_963662155.1 of Lamellibrachia columna. Classification (NCBI taxonomy): domain Eukaryota; kingdom Metazoa; phylum Annelida; class Polychaeta; order Sabellida; family Siboglinidae; genus Lamellibrachia; species Lamellibrachia columna. The sequence continues at coordinate 31,630,657 of OY759270.1, forward strand.
GTATTGGTCGGTGTGTGTCTTCTTCCTGTACACTGTAGACTTTACACTGCCATCTTCCTTTCTGGTGAACTTCGCATCCAGGAAGGGCATGCTGTTGTTCTCTTCATCTTCCCGCGTGAAAATGATGCTCCCTGTGGGGTCTACAGTGTTCACGTGTTGTTGTAATTTCTTTGCCTTTCCCGTGTGTACCAGGCAAATTACATCGTCCACATATCGTTTCCAGTTTCTCGGTTGGCAATCTACCGGTGCTGTGGCTATTATTTTCTGCTCCAGGTCCTCCATGTACAAGTTGACAACAATGGGGGATACCGGACGGCCCATGGCTACTCAAAATTTCTGCTGGTAAATTTCTCCTTCAAATCTGAAGTATGTCGTCTCCAGGACAAATTTCAACAACTCCATGATGTCGTCTACTTTTAGGTTTGTTCTCTTCTTTAGTGTCTTTTCATTCTCTAGTCTTTTTCTGATGATTTCGGACGCTTCTTTGATCGGGGTCTTCGTGAACAGCGACACAACATCATATGACACAACATCATATGGCATCAATAAATCCGCCCTTACAGACCATGCGGCAACTGAAAACCACATCATAGACTGGGAGGGAGTGAACATTGTAGACAAGGAACCCAACCGAAGAATCCGGCACATCGAGGAAGCCATCTGGATCAGAAAAACTAGAACACCCATCAACAGAGACGAGGGCAATTATGAACTGCCTTACGTGTACGATGACGTCATCAAGCGTCACAGGTACTGATGAAATCAACGTGACACGTTGATGAAAGCCTCTACCAGGTAAACTAAACACACCTTGGATATGTAAAATGAAAGTTATCTGATTTGAAAATGAACTATCCTGAAGAATGTTCAGTAATCTTCCAACTATTGTTTAGCTTGGGAGTTCCGGTCTAGGGTCTGACTCGTAACGGTGATGGTGGTTGATTTCTGCAGGGAGTGGCCTATCCACGTCCACTTAATTTTTCTACCTCTTGTCTTGCTATTTAATGTGAGGATGTATTTGAGACATTTGTTTATGAATGTTTGGAGTTTTCTGGTTGTTATCTTGGTTACTCTTCATGTTTTCTGGTTGTCTTGGTTACTCTCCATGTTTTCTGGTTGTTGTCTTGGTTACTCTCCATGTTTTCTGGTTGTTGTCTTGGTTACTCTCCCTGTCTCAGAGCCATAAAGCAACACACGCACGCACGCACGCACGCACGCACGCACGCACGCACGCACGCACGCACGCACGCACGCACACACACACACACACACACACACACACTACACATGTCTATTTACCTACGGCTGTATATCCATTCACACATGCGCACACATACACACACGCACGCACACGCACACGCACGCACGTACTGTCGTTGTAGTGGGTAGGGGACCTATTTACACCCAGTCACCCCAGATGCATCTCTGATCTTCAGTGGGCGCACTTCCGTGACACGAAAACAAGTCTAACTGTGAATGCCACCCTGACACTGTCCGGCTTGATTGTCGTAATGAGTTGTACGGTCGTGCATTCGTAGCAGCCACTTGCATTAACGCGGATAGGAAATAATTGCCTTGGTCGATGAAATCGAAGTTGATTTTGCGTAAACACTTTCAGTTGAATGAAAAGAAGTTCATTAGAGCCCGGACACCGATGGCTCTCTCGTCGTCTCCCAAGAAGCGTGTTGAATCCAGACAAAAACCCGTCCTATTTACTTTATATTGTGTTTTTGTTTGTCCTGTCGGGGCTATAATTAAGACAGCTGAAGGGGTAATCGTTTTAGTAAATACGTCCAGGTCAATGATCGCTATCAAGGTGTCATTGCGCCATTCTAGTCGATGGTGTGATTCTAGTTATGCTACCATGGTTTAGTCCACCGCAAGCACATCATAGCAACAGTTGGTCCGCCAGAAAGAGAACAACTGATTGGTTGCATCAGGGAATTTTTATTAATTATGGGAACACTATTTCGTTATGTCCCTATTAAACCATTCGATATAATAATTATGCAGTAATGAGCATCATTCTGACCACCGCCAACAGTATCCATTCGTGTGGATTTGTGCCAAGATGTGCCATTGTGACACGGGCTTATCAATGAAAGAATGTTCCACGGGTTTGTCTAAAAAAAATGTATTGATCTCAACAATCAAGACAAGAAAACAAGAATACCAAAGTAATGAGACTCAATGTTAACAACACCCGATCATGCACGAACACAACTGCTCCAACCAGTGTTCGTGTCTATCCATGATATAATCGTATTACGGGCGTTAATAAGCAAGTGTCTGTGGTTGATTGGTGCGTCCTAACAAGATTGCGCACGGCCTGTCGTGATCGACGTCAAACAGGAGAGCAGTTTAACTCGCACTCAGTTGTTCGTTGCAAGAGCGCGCAGAAGCAATTTGGCGATAACCTCCATCAACGATAACAGTTGTAGGTCGAGTACAGTAGCGTCTGTGATACCATGCAATAAACACAGCATACGTTAGGCAAGAGAAAGATACTTCGGGTGAAGACTCGCTGTTTGTGAAGTCGGCCGCCCGGGGAAGATTGATCGTCTTCTTGATAGGCGCGATGGCCGTACGCCTTCCCCGCCTGTGTGGGTCTTTACATCTTTCTGTCGATGTTGGATACACATCTGGTAGACAGTGAAAGGGTTTATTTAGTTTGTACTTTCATGCATTTGTGAAGCCATAGGCATCACCGTACGCAGTGGCGGATTCAGATATTCATGGTGCCTAGGCACCGGGCAATTTCATGGGTTCTATAGCCGCGCCCCGTACCCAGGTCTTCAAGTGAAAATTTCACCCATTAGATTTACAAAGCTATTTTGAATATGAACGTGATCACACGAATGAATCTATAAAACTAATACTGCCTTAACAAGTCAACCATTGCAAGAATGTATGGATATTGTCGTAATGCCCGGTAACGACTGTCGACGTCGAAGTACGCCTAACGCATTTCACATCGTATATATGCGTATTTTACAGTTTGACCTTGCGTATTTTACAGTTTGACCTTGCGTATTTAACAGTTTGACCTAGCGTATTTAACAGTTTGACCTTGCTTATTTTACAGTGTTACCTTGCGTATTTTACAGTTTGACCTTGCGTATTTTACAGTTTGACCTTGCGTATTTTACAGTTTGACCTTGCTTAGTTTACAGTTTTACCTTGCGTATTTACAGTTTTACCTTGCATATTTTACAGTTTTACCTTGCGTATTTTACAATTTACCTTGCGTATTTTACAGTTTTACCTTGCGTATTTTACAGTTTTACCTTGCGTATTTTACAATTTTACCTTGCGTATTTTACAGTTTTACCTTGCGTATTTTCTATATGGCGAAACAATTAATGATATCATAAACTGACACTGAACGCATCATCTCTGACTCTATGGCTAGAAGTGAGTGAACACCGATAGTTATTGATAGTTTCAATTTTTAGAAACTTGTGAGCAGCTTATTTTCACTAAGAAAGGATAATATTATCATCTAGGCGTCTGCCTTGAAATCTCCGTATATTGTGAACATATGAAAATCTTTGTCAAAATCAGGCTCGATATCTTATCGTAATACCGCGTGAGTTCTTAAATACCAGAAACATAAATACCAGGCTACAGTAATAGGCGTAGGACCCGAAGTGACGGAAATAAAGGTTGTTTGGGCGACATTTGAACTGCGTCCGGGTTCCTGGTATCTTGTGACAAGTGTGCGTGCTTACGTGCGTGCGTGCGACCGTGCATGGGTAGATATAATTCATAGGTCTAATGTAATGACAGTGCATCCTTTAATGTCAAGCTCTTCAGCATCCGTTCCGGTATTTTGGTCTGTCAGTAGAATGATCGATCTTGATATGATTGCTATAATCAAACGCTGGAGTAATCACGACCTAATTAGCGTATCGTGGCTCCTGGACATCGGAAACGTGCAAGAAATGTCCCGTGTCACAGTTATATTACCCATAGTGCAGTTACATACGATATGCAGTTATATTACCCATAGTGCAGTTACATACGATATGCAGTTATATTACCCATAGTGCAGTTACATACGATATGCAGTTACACATGTATCTCCTGTTGGTAAATGTATTCAGACTAGTGTACACATAAAATAATGTTTGTTGTACGACTGTTTCTTCAGTTGAAGAAACATTTTTGCAAAACAAAGTATCTTTTAAATGAAGCCTTATAGTCAGAGTAGGCCTCAGGATTCATAGCCTCGTGTTGACATTGGTAAATGGTACGTCACGTTAGCACTAATACATAACCTCGTGTTAACTTTATTAAATGGTACGTCACGTTTGCACGAATACATAGCTATATGTCGACAGCTGTCTCCAATAAGTGTCAAATTACTGAAATTACTAAAAGTTGTAAAGTTGAAAAAATATGAAACCTCAAAGAAATTATCTCAAGAGTTTGTGTGTCGTATATCCGTCAAAGATACGAGTCTAACTATGTTTACATGTTGGAAATAAGTCTTCCTCATATTTCTCACATTGTTATATATTATTCGGTTTGCGATGCGTAATTAACAGGTCTGTTTATTAACATATGTCGTTGACATTTTACGTCTGTGTGACTTATTTGAGGTGATCCCAAATACTAGAATGCCAACTTCCAAATGAGTGACAATTTTAATTCATTAAAATCCATACATTGTGGCATTGTTAAATCTACAGTACTGTTTAAAATGATACCTATGCATAATATTATTTTATTGGCGGCAGCCCCGAAGGCTCTGCTGCTTATGCGTCGTCACTACTGCTCTTGTGACATTGGTAGTTTCCTTCCCCTCCCAGAGGGTGTGTCCTGTCCATGTCTGCTACCTTTCTTAATCTCTGTCCTGATGTATTGGTCTGTCCTGATGTTGTATCGTGAGCTCTGTATTTGTGACATTGTCTGTATATCAAACAGGTAACGTCTTCTGTAGACCAAATAGATGACGTCTCTGTAGAAAAGAAGTTGACGTCTTCTGTAAACCAAGTAGGTGATGACTTCTGTAGACCATATTGATGACGTGTTCTGTAGACCAAGTAGGTGATGTCATCTGGAGACCAAGTAGGTGATGTCTTCTGTAGACCAAGTAGGTGATGTCTTCTGTAGACCAAGTAGGTGATGTCTTCTGTAGACCAAGTAGGTGATGTCTTCTGTAGACCAAGTAAGTGATGTCTTCTGTAGACCAAGTAGGTGATGTATTATGTAGACCAAGTAGGTGACTTCTTCTGTGGACGGAGCTGACGGTTTCGTTTCCACGATCAGCAGTTTTCCGCTGGCGGGTTTGTACGCACGCGCCGACTCAGTGATTACCGACGGTAAAAAGCCTCTCGGGCCACGCGTGAGAGACAAAATCACCGACAGGGTGTGCGTGTGCGCCAGCGATAAATTAAACATGTTACACGCCAGGCGTCGGCTCGGGGCTGAGTCAGCACGTCGAGTCAACAAATGAGCGGCGTGACGGACTATAGGTGAGCGTCGACTATCTATGTGGACCCGTCACATGGTCTCGGGAACTATTCGCTGAGACATTATGAAATACAACGTCTGTTTGTGCGTCTGCTGTGTCGCCCACAGTCGGTGCGTTGTCATCTGAGTTCGATCTAATCCGAAGACCTCTACACGGTTTGCTAGAAGGAACTTAAATCCCTTCGCAGTCGATAACATGACGGATACTTTCGGCGTCCGGAGCTTTCCGTCGATGTGGTTCGAAGCGCAGTTGTGACGAATGTGCTTGAAACAGAGAGGACTTTTTTTGGTGTTTCTCATCGTCAGTAACTGGTGGTTTCGTGGTCTGTTGGATGTTTTCCCGTAGCGAATAGGGTTAACACATTATCATTGAGTACCGCATTGCACGGGTTGCTGCCGCATGATTGATGTCAAACTAATTGCGATGGTGCTACAGCTACGTTAACACGCAGGTCATCTTATTCAGAAGACGACCGTGATCAAAAAGTAACGTTTGTTTAGGAGCATCGGAGCGTATATTTGATGCTTGTGGTAGTTTTGGTATGATTGGCGTCACTGGTTCTGGAGAACGAGTCCAAGAAAAAGGCGACGGCCATACGAGACTTGCATTAACAACACTCGGTAAACCGATAAAGATGTTTTCAACAGAGATCATACTCTAGAGCACATGTTGACTACTATCGCATTAGCTAATCTGCCTGGAGATGTCAAACGAATCTTTTGTCCTAACGACGGACGACATTGTCTACTACAGGTAAGATCATACGTCATTACAGTACATTTGGCCTTTCTACGGTTAGATGCGGAAGCTTTAACTTTATAATATGTAATGCACAATTTGTGCAAATCAGAAGAAAGCATGTTTCGTCTCCGTTCACCAAGTGTTAGCCAATTATGTTAAAGTAATACTCTCTATGTAAACAATCAGACTGTTTGCATCATATATGCAAAATCATTCTGCACCGCATTCTGGATTTTGAGGTTTATTCGATATATTGTACCAATATTAAATATGGTTGACGCAAGATGGTGTTATTAATCGCACGCCAGCACGATTGTCCAGCGTCGCTCTCTTGGCTTGGACCCAATCGCGATCGTTACGTGCGAACCTTAAATGTACACATTCGCTGCACATACATTTTCACATGACAGCCGGTTGATAACACTGCTTCTGTTTGTTTACACCGCTGTGTATCTTAATCCATATATTTTGGTATTATGTTATCTCTATCTTGTCGAGGTCCTTTGATTCTACTGTTATCTTGTATATTTACCGTCATCGCCATAGTATTTGTTGTTGCCATACGGCGCGAATAAGTGCATCCTTGATGTGGCTATCACTTGATTAAATATTGGTCTGTCCCCACCACGGCCTCACGGCCACAGTGGACCTGTGGTGATATTATCCTTTATGCCCTACTGATGCTTAATGTTGATACCTTGCAGATGCGTAATGGCAGAAACCTGAGCTTGTTTGCTACAGGAACACACAAAGAGTAACTGTTGTTAAAGGTCATTTAATAAATGCATCGTGATAATAAAATACATGTATCGATGAGAAATAGCTGGTACAAACATGTTCATCGAGAAAAATATCATATATGTGTAAATCGATGAGATATAGCTTAATCATCAATACAAACTAGCTCATCGCGAAAAGCAATTATTAAATGATATGTAAAAGTAGCAAAGGTGGGGCGATCATTTATCCCACCAGGCCTCCAATACGGGAGGCCCCAACCCCCACCCCAGGATTGGTGATATTATCCTATTAGATCCTCTCGAACAAAGTTCAATGTGGAATTTATCGTTGTCCCATTTGCCGCACCAACCATTGAAATGTGTCGCTGAGGTTTCCATCCGTTACATCCGGGCATGTTTAGTTCTGTATATGCAGCTGCTAGGGTGGTTGTTTCGAATCACAAATACATATTAACACAATATTTCATATACTCGATATTATTTGTCCGACATCAACTCGTGCGTATTGCTGAAAGGTAGTTTCGTGTTGAAACTAACAACCGAATGGTTCTCTATGGCAGACATAGCTATACTATGTAGTGAAATAGTTTACACTATCAAATACACCACAACAATTCACTTTATTACTAGTGACTTTGGGTAGGTACTTGGGACGTATAATAATTAAGAGCATTTTTGTGATCAGTAAAAATGGGAACTTTTAAATAATTATGGCTCAATAATTAGATTAGTTCTATTTATAAACGTAAAAGTACGCACAGGGAGCTCTTAATGAGGCTCACTGAAAACACTCAATAGGATACGCCCCACCCCTGGCATACGGTTTATAGTTTCGTGTGGAACCAGGAAAATGCATATCTCTGAACTACGGAATTACGTGACGTCACACTGCCATTTCCAACAAGTGGTTAGCTTTAATGTAATTTCATGTTTGTGAAAACGATGTAAACGAGTGTGTCATTTTTATTAATGCGAGTCTGATGTTGCTCGACCCTTTCCATGTGTGCTGGATGCACCCGTCACATGTGTTACGCTATCAAACGTTTAAGTATCTTCCGTTAGTGTGCAGTAAATAAGGTGGTATAGCGATTGACGTTTAGTATAACACCAGCACGGCACTAAGTGCATCTTGCGCTAGCCAACAATTACGCCGATATTGCTTCATAGCAGTTAATGCAATTGTCATTACCAGCTACCGGCTTCTCACAAAATTGATGTCAGCGCTGAAAAACCACACCGTTAAGACACCGATCTGAGTAACGGATAAAAAGGATCTAGAAAAGTCGTTTACCACTGTATAAGTGATCGACTGAGACATCAGTTAAGTCGTATTGGTTCGGAAGATGTGGCGACCATAACATTTCCGCACTCCTCAGCGATTTGGTGCTTGTTGTTTTTGGGAGTGCCGTGTTTTGCTTTGTTAGCATTATCGTAGACAAGGGTAGATAGTCAATGCTAGGCTATATAACCGTCGAATGTTGAAGAATATATGGACATTCATTGTCGGTTATAATGAAGACTCTCGACGTCAAATAAAGTAAATGCCACTTAGTTTTAACGCATCACTGGTCACGAAGAAACAACATGAGTTTTAGTATAAAACAGTGTTTACATTTAGAAATAAAAGAAAACGTATTGTTATAATAATAGCCAAACGATCTTGCTGGGTGTGTAGTGAAGCGTAATTAATGTTCAAACACAAAACTATTACAAAGTAGGCCCCTATACATTTTATATAAAGTCCAAAGCCAATTATAAAATAATGTTATACTAGATGCTGAATCTCCCGTCATATGTGTTCGTGTCTGGCACAATCTCTACTACTTGATATTGAGCATCATAACGTTCGTGATCCTGTTTTGTGTCTGTCGCAGTCTCTACTACTCGGTGTTGGCTGTCATCACGGCAGTGGTCATAGGCGGCAACTCGTTGGTGCTTCTGGCCATCCTGAGACACTCCAACCTGCGTGTGCCCACCAACGGCTTTATCGTCAGTCTCTCCTTGTCCGACCTGCTCAACGGCTTCGCCTACTCCACCTACCAAGTCAGTCACATGGAGATCCCGGCCCTAATGAACATGTTAGGTGAGTCGGTTTAAACCTGCCTTCGCAATCTATTTAGCCGATCGCGAAACAGGTGCATTAATGTTCATGCCCGTTCTCGGGGGGGGGGGGAGATAGGGGGTTCGAACGAACCCTCCTTTTTGAGAGAATTAATTAACTGTAAAATTTTTCAGAAATCATCCCAGAAATATTAAACCGTCGGTTTAATAAAAGAGGGCCTACTTTTGCTAATCTCATCGATGGAATTAACTTTGATCGTTTCATCGGGTAAATTGCGAAAGTATGACTAATCCCAAGTATGTAGAGGCGGGCTATACAGCTATACATCTATACATTTAGCCACATTTGTCCGTTTTGTTGCCGAATTTCGGTAGGGCCGAAGCGAAATTAATTTAATGGCTTGTCGGATGACTTCATCAAATAATTTAATGGCTTGTCGGATGACTTCATCAAATAATTTAATGGCTTGTCGGATGACTTCATCAAAATTAAAACAAATGTTCACACACGAATTAACATGTCTTAGTCGATACCAGATTATGTTTGATGTTTCTGTTGCGAAATGAGTCTGAAATGAGACGAGCAAAAATCGAAGTGCTGATGCATGTTTAAGGGTTCTGTAGTAGCAATGGACAACAACACACAGGTGACTGTTTATTATTTATTTTATTGTTATTGTATATTATCATTTGTCTGCTGTTTTCCCATAAAATCAGGGTTTCGTCATTTGCTGTCATTTCTCTTATAATGATGGACCTTTAAACTTTGTTTGTACAGTTGAACAGCTCGTATTTTGGCATGGAAAAACAACTGATACACACGCGACATTTTAATTTTTAGTTCTCGCGACATGTTAACTATTATGTGGGTCCACTGTTAAAAATGTATTTACGTAAACCAAAAAAGACAAACAGGCTCATCCATCATAGTTGTGCCTTTTAGTTACGCCCAGTATGAAAATAAATCATCGATCATTATGTGGATTGTCGCGCCAGCGATGTGTATGCATAGATGATTGTATGCCGGAGAACGCCAGTGCTTCGAATATTCCGATAGTTGGGTTCGCTCGCAAACTGTTAGTGTGCGAGTATAGGGAGTCTAATCATCGCGAAAGAAACTGTTAGTGTGCGAGTATAGGGAGTCTAATCATCGCGAAAGAAACTGTCAGTGTGCGAGTATAGGGAGTCTAATCATCGCGAAAGAAACTGTTAGTGTGCGAGTATAGGGAGTCTAATCATCGCGAAAGAAACTGTTAGTGTGCGAGTATAGGGAGTCTAATCATCGCGAAAGAAACTGTTAGTGTGCGAGTATAGGGAGTCTAATCATCGCGAAAGAAACTGTTAGTGTGCGAGTATAGGGAGTCTAATCATCGCGAAAGAAACTGTTAGTGTGCGAGTATAGGGAGTCTAATCATCGCGAAAGAAACTGTCAGTGTGCGAGTATAGGGAGTCTAATCATCGCGAAAGAAACTGTTAGTGTGCGAGTATAGGGAGTCTAATCATCGCGAAAGAAACTGTTAGTGTGCGAGTATAGGGAGTCTAATCATCGCGAAAGAAACTGTTAGTGTGCGAGTATAGGGAGTCTAATCATCGCGAAAGAAACATGTTGTTCCAACGAGGTTATGAATGCAAGAACTAATTGTTTGAAGCCACATGTTTACATCGAGTGGAGTGAGCATGCTGATACAGTGCTATCCAATTTCCTCTATAGACCTGTGTAAACCATTCATTATTCCATAAAAGGTCCTAGCATGGAAGGTGACGATCACTTTTTCAAGTGGTTCCCGCCTACCGCACTTGTCGACTCTTTAGGCCTACGAGGCCACGGCCCAGCAGTGCAACATTGTTCCCTTCATCAGCGCTCGTTTGTATGCGGATTTCAAATTCACTTAAGTTTGTGTATTAACTAGATCAACGGTGATAAACAATTACTTGATTGTTTATATTTATTGATAAAATGTATGAGTAAAAGCTTAGAGACACGTCATTATTCGAATGCAAAAACTGCCTTTAAACGAAGGGTAAACGTCCTAAATCGAAAAGGTGTGGGGGTGGGGGTGGGGCGGTTCCCACACTCAACATATCACCGAAAACATTAATACAAATGTCCACCGTTCTTAGTTGCTTTGTTTATCGAAGTGTTTTTCATAACAAAATGAGGCGTAGCGAAGTTTGATGAAATCATAACAATAGTAACTTGATTTTTATGTAGTGCCGTTTATTGTAAAGCTCGTTGCAATATGCATAAAATTATACATAGAAAATAGACATAAAACTTTTAATAAATAACACTAATTTAAATGTAAGCTAATTAAATATCATGTTTGGGGTCATGACAAACGTGCCATATAGTCATCCCAATCTTTACCTCGTTAGCTCCATATAAGGACATTTCCTGGTTTCCATTTGCTATTTGGAAAATCAGCGTAATGTTGCATACGCCGTGACGGAAGCAACCAGGTTATATTGGGAGTGTCTATCGTTATTATGTTGTCCATGGACTCCCTGCATTGTTCAGGTCACGCTTACGTAAGCTACAGACTCATGGTGATTCACGCCAGACATATACAACACATTTAATATCATTTTGTACACAGCCGACAAAGCAAAGCATCTGTAATCGAAAGTTCCAGCGAGTGACACATAGACGAGCTATCTTATCGGAACTTATTGATTTCATCGTCGACCCGTCCGAGAATGAGGCGCCTATCTGCTTGGCCGCGTTCTGGTCTAATCAATGTATAATACAACAAGCAGAGGCAGCTTAATGACTCGAGCAAACCGCTCACGTAGTCGGGCGCATCGCTATTTCTCCGTGTAGTCTGTCTTGATGTACTTCCGATGCGCTGCGGAAAAAAACAAATCTCGTCCACCGTGCTGTTGACGTTGTCAACGGTGCAAGAGACATGTTCTGTGCACTGCGACACTTTGCCTACGCGCTCAGATGTAATGGCCTTTTGACTGATGCGACATTGACACTTCCTGAGCATATTAATAGTGATCCCGTATTTAGCCGATACCAGGAAGTAAATGTTGAACGTGGAACTAAAAGTCGAGACGACCGGGTTAGAATCCATTTCTTGCAGTCTCGAAGCCAGGGCAATATCGTCCACTTCACGTTGCTTCAGTTCATTGAGATGCATAAATGAGTACCTGGCTGTACACAGTGGTGGATATGTGTGCACGAATGGCCTTAGTGCAGCAATTGCAAAGTGGCTGAATGTTTCCATAGAGGTCGAGTTGGTGTTGCTATAAAGAGGTTTGCGTGGGATCAAGTATAAAGGCCGATCACACGAACGATTAATCGTCCGATTGATCGGGCGACAATTCAATAATGTGTCCTGGACAATTCTACTTTCGATTCGCCCCAACAGCTTTGATGAGAGCATCACCTACCGGCCGCGCCGGTCGCCTATTTGTCAACTGGGTCAAATAAGCTGTGGGGTGACAATCGCTGGAAATGAGGCTAGTCCCAATTCCACGAGAGAATCGTAGCCACAAATTGGCCTCGCACACAACGGAACCTAAAATCAAAATGAACTTTCCAATGTGTCAAATATGATTGATTACACTGAGTCTGGGCAACAGATGAAATTGACTCTCATGCTAACTCAACAAATAAGAGTACACCTTTTTCTATATGAAACATTCGAACCAACTGTAAACATCTATTAAATTGATGCATGATAGTTACATAATAAAATAAAACGGATTTAATATTTAAGGCCGTATTCGGTACTGCACTCGTCGTGTCGTTCCATCAGATCTTGGCGGCAGTCGGAAGTGGCGCCTCGTATAGTCTTGTCGGGATTGGCGCGACTCAATAAGCGCGACTTAATAGTCCCGCCTTCCGTTGTCTATCACATAATATTTAGCTACGCTTTGTCATGCGACACGGTGCACGTCGCCCGGTAAATCGGACGCTTAATCGCTCGTGTAAACCGTCCTTCAAGAGCTTAATGACTGGATACCACGTTGTACCTTAGTTAAATACCTTAATTGGCTTGTATTTTTGAAACCTATTGAGAGTAAACATGGACTATAAAGCAGAAATGTCGTGCGAGGCTTTTGCGCGATGTCGGCGAATTATCTACATTGACTTTTCCGAAACGAGCTATTGCCACGCGAAGAAAACCAGGGGAGCTATCCAGGTAGAAATGGCGTGAACGTGACGCAGGAGATGTCGGCCCGCGATGCGGCTGAACTTACAACGATGACGTTTGCGAGAGATGAATCTACACTAACACGCGATATTAATGTTGATAATGTATTAGGGGATGAAAAATGTATTAGGAGATGTCTAGTCACACGGACTTGAGCACGCCATGCCTCATGGTGTCGGCGACACGGACGGGGTTAATAGGAAAAGCGTCAAATGAACTACGGTCTTTGCGTTGCAGAATGCCGTTAACTGAACCACGACCGTTGTTACACGTTATTTCGCACCGCCAATTGAACCGCGACCTTTTCAAACTACATATACCGGGAATGTAATCTAGTGATGGACAGCTCGGTGCAACCGTATACATACACAATTCACTATATGATTAGAACACTTTTTAATAAGGCTGTCATATAAACACACAAACTCCATATGGCAACTGGGCAAGACTGTCATTGGCTTAATTGCAGAATTAAAAACGCTAACATATAAGGTGAATATAATAATCCATTAGACTGGTAACGTATTTCATTAATCCATTAGACTGGTAACGTATTTCATTAATCCATTAGACTGGTAACGTAGCTTACAACCAATGTTGAACGCACGAATAGTTAAATGAAATGCAACATCGCCGTTTGCATAAGTTTAAATGAACTATAGCTCCGAGCACAAATTACTTGACTGCTTTAAAGTAGTTAAGATCCAATTATGTTATTACGTCTAATGCAGTTATTTGGAGATTATATTTCCTTAAATTTTCGTAACGATGGCCAACTTTACACTGTTCTTCTTTCACAGATTCCCACATATTAAGTACACATGTTCTGCCCTATAATACCTTGTTATAATACCTTGTTATAATACCTTGTTATAATACATTGTTATAATACCTTGTTATAATACCTTGTTATAATACCTTGTTATAATACCTTGTTATAATACCTTGTTATAATACCTTGTTATAATACCTTGTTATAATACCTTGTTATAATATCTTGTTATAATACCTTGTTATAATACCTTGTTATAATACCTTGTTATAATACCTTGTTATAATACCTTGTTATAATACCTTGTTATAATACCTTGTTATAATACCTTGTTATAATACCTTGTTATAATACCTTGTTATTTATCGTTGAATACAACATTGCAGGCGCCATCTTACCTACAAGTTCCTATATATATATATATATATATATATATATATATATATATATATATATATATATATATATATATATATATATATATATATATATATTATATACTTAAATACATGAAGATCATTATATTTTCAAAGACAAATCTAGCAATGTGGGATTTCCAGCACATGTGTATTATCCAGTAATAAAGAAGCCGTACGTTAATTATAGAGAAGCCATTATAGAGAAGCCGTATATAAACACTATAGCACTATATGCCACTATTTACTGGCCACACTTATTTATAATGTTGTTATTGTTTCGAAGTAGTAGCCGTACTTCCGTAGCCCGGCACACACGTACCGACTCCTGAACCAGACTCAACACGTACCGACTCCTGAACCAGACTCCACACGTACCGACTCCTGAACCAGACTCAACACGTACCGACTCCTGAACCAGACTCCACACGTACCGACCCCTGAACCAGACTCGACACGTACCGACTCCTGAACCAGACTCAACATGTACCGACTCCTGAACCAGACTCCACACGTACCGACTCCTGAACCAGACTCAACTGAACAAGATGAACATACTCAGATTGAATCGTTATCTCAACTGACTGACACCGTAACGACCAGACCTTTCGACAAGTCACAAACTGACAAGTTAAGTCAAGTCAAGTCTCAAGTCAATTACCTCTAAGTCCAAGTAAAGTTTCGAGTCATTTCTCTGAATTCCAAGTCAAGTATAGTCAAAATGGGTGACTCGAGTCCGACCTGAGTCAGTCTAGTCACCAGGGTTCACCAATCGCCACGATAGTTGTTTTTCTGTGGCGAATTTTAGCGGAAAAGTTAGGCGGATTGATAATTATCATATTAGGTACGGCTTGTCAAAACAACATGGTCTCGTTTCGCGTACGTTTCGAGCCACCAGACATGTTGGCAATACAAATCACACAATGGCAAGTCTAGTCAGGTCTCAAGTCATTGCCCTCCAAGATGCAACCTACATTCACATGATCCAAAAGTCGAATCTAATTGAACGTTGGTTAATCGACTGCATGCAACTAACTATACTTAGTGTGGATACATGGTCCGACCCGACCTCAACTAACTATACTTAGTGTGGATACATGGTCCGACCCGACCTCAACTAACTATACTTAGTGTGGATACATGGTCCGACCCGACCTCAACTAACTATACTTAGTGTGGATACATGGTCCGACCCAACCTCAACTAACTATACTTAGTGTGGATACATGGTCCGACCCGACCTCAACTAACTATACTTAGTGTGGATACATGGTCCGACCCGACCTCAACTAACTATACTTAGTGTGGATACATGGTCCGACCCGACCTCAACTAACTATACTTAGTGTGGATACATGGTCCGACCCAACCTCAACTAACTATACTAAGTGTGGATACATGGTCCGACCCGACCTCAACTAACTATACTTAGTGTGGATACATGGTCCGACCCGACCTCAACTAACTATACTTAGTGTGGATACATGGTCCGACCCGACCCGACCTCAACTAGGAATTGGGTCCAGTTGTCTAGCGTTGCTAGACAACTTACGACCCGACCCGACTCACATAAACGGGTAAATATGGTCGTTGGGGTCATGCACCCTCCGACTCTCCCCGTCACACTCGCTTCAGCAGTCTTCACGGCCTAACAACTGGCTGAGGCGAGTCGGATCGACACAGTTAAACTAGCTCCCTTAAAATATTATCACGTGAATTCTATGACAAATAGAGGCGATAACTGAGAGGGTAAAAAACATCGTAGGCTCGGGTAAGGGTGGATCTGTTTTAGTACACGTAGGGACAAATAACGTAGAGAGGGAGGGTACAACTGCCATAGTTAGGAAATATAGGCAGTTGGTCAGAACACTAAAACAGACGCGGGTTGAGCAGGTAATACTGTCAGGGATTTTACCTGTAATGGGCAGGAGGGGTCACAAATATCGAAATTGTTGGGGGATGGCAATTAACATGTTAGTCCAGAAGCTATGTAGGGAAGAGGAAGTTGGATTTGTGGATTTATGGGGAAGTTTTGTTGGGAGGGCTGATATGTACATGAAGGATGGGCTTCATCTAAGTGGAAAGGGGGCGGCAGTATTCGCGGACAAACTTTCAGCAGCAGTAGATAGTGACTTGGGTACAATGACAAATATTTTTGGAAGTAAACATTCTTTAAACTAGAAGTGCAGGGGGGTTACCTAGAGGTGTCTCAAGCAGAACAAGAGGCCACTAGCACAGATAAACCAATATCAAATCATCCGAAAAACATCTCTGAAAAAGGTTATAGATGCGTATGTTTAAATGCAAGGAGCATAGTAAATAAGAAAAAACGAATTAAACATTATGGTAGAAGATATTGACCCTCACATAATTGGTATAACTGAATCATGGGCCAACATAGATATAACAGATGCTGAATTAGGACTGACAGGATATGTAATGTTTAGGAAAGATCGAATAGGAAGAAGGGGCGGGGGAGTTATTTTATATGTTAAAGAATCTATTCAGGCTTATGAAATAAAACTAGAAAGGGAAGCAGATTGCGATGAAGCTGTTTGGTGCAAAATTGTTTCAGGAAATTCAAAATTAACTATTGGATTAGTTTACCGAAGTCCAAACATAAACGAAGAGGACAACACAAAAATAAAAAACGCTATAAAGGAAGTTAGTAAAGGGGAATGTATCATAATGGGCGATTTTAACCATGGACACATACAATGGAATTCTCTAGAGAGCAGAGGGATTGAGGATCAACAATTTCTATTTTTAATCCAGGATAGCTTTCTTACTCAGCACGTACTAGAACCAACCAGGGGAGAAAATGTATTAGATATAGTTTTGTCATCACAAAAAGAATTAGTGGACAATGTAAACATATTTGAACCATTGGGTAATAGTGACCATAATCAAATACATTTTGACATCAATGTAAAATCAGAAAGTAAAAATAAGAAAACGTACAAGAGAAACTTCCACAAAGGTAACTACAAAGATATGAATGTTGGAATATTCTAAAATATGAAATTGAGAGTATCATCGATAAATTTGTTCCCTTCCAAAAACAAGGAAAACGGTGTAGAAAGAAACACTTGTCAAAAGAGGCTATTAGAAAAATAATGCTAAAACAAATTATGTGAAGGGTTTATAGGCGTACCAGAAAGGAAGAAGACTATGCAAATTACAGAGGCACTTAATGCAGCTACAACTGAAATCAGACAATCTAAAAGAAGCTATGAGCAAAAACTAGCATGTAACATAAACAATGACAGCAAGAGTTTTTATGCATATGTCAGGAGTAAACAAAACGTACAAGACAAGGTTGGACCTCTAGAAGACAGTGCTGGAAATATAATATCACAGGGGTTTTTAATGGCGGAAGACCTAAATGGTTACTTCAGTTCAGTGTTTACCAAAGAAGATATTAGTTCATTACCAGTTGCTGATGCTAAATTTCAGGGGGCTAAATCTGACTATTTAGGTCCGTTAGTTGTAACTCCAGAATTGGTAGCTAAGAAAATAAAGGCAATGAAGGATAACCAATCACCGGGAGTGGATGGGATTCCTCCAAAATTACTAATGGAAACAGTAGAACAAATCAGTATACCACTTGCAAGAGTATTCAACTTGTCATTAAAAGAGGGAGTTGTTCCGTTTGAATGGAAAGAAGCAAACATCATACCATTATTTAAAAAGGGTTCGAGAAATAAGTCAGATAATTACAGACCAGTGAATTTAACGTCAGTGATTTGTAAATTATTAGAAAGGTTAATTAAAGACCATATGGTGGACTTCCTCGTTAAGCATAAATTATTAAATTCATCTCAACATGGATTCCTTAAAGCGAGGTCATGCTTAACAAATATGTTATGTTTTTTGGAAGAAATCACTAAGTGGATAGACGTGGGATTGCCAGTAGATATTATCTACTTAGATTTTCAGAAAGCTTTTGACAAAGTGCCACATCAAAGATTACTACTTAAATTAAAAGCCCATGGTATCGGGGATAGCATAACTGACTGGATAGAACAATGGCTGACTGACAGAAGACAACGAGTTGTAGTAGATGGAGAAGTTTCAAATTGGAAATCGGTTTTGAGTGGGGTACCTCAAGGATCAGTATTAGGACCTATATTATTCTTAATTTATATCAATGACTTGGACGACAGTATAACAAGTAACGTACTGAAATTTGCGGATGACACAAAACTGTTTAGAAAGGTTAATACTGATGGTGATAAACAACATTTACAAAACGATCTAGACAGATTAGTGAAATGGTCTAAGAAATGGCAGATGTCGTTCAATTTTGGGAAATGTAAATGCCTACATACAGGACATGGGAACTTGAATGTAAACTATAAAATGGGAGATACTGTAAAAGAAAAGGACTTAGGAGTTACAATAAGCGCTGATATGAAAGTTTCAGAGCAGTGTGGTATTGCAGCTTCAAAGGGTAATCAAATTCTTGGATTGATTAGAAGAAACATAACATACAAGGGAAAAAAGTTAATTATACCTCTTTATAAAGCAATAGTTAGACCTCATTTAGAATACTGTATACAAGCATGGATACCATATCGTAAGAAGGATATAGATACGCTTGAACGCATACAAAGGAGAGCAACTAAAATGATTCCAGAACTGAGAGACCTTAGTTATGAAGAACGCCTGAATGTATGTGGTTTAACAACTCTAGAGACAAGGAGGTTAAGAGATCAGATTGACATTTTTAAGATATTGAATGGGTATGAAAATATTGATAGAAATATGTTTTTCTCACTCAAGAAGGATAGCAGAACTAGAGGACATGAGGTAAAATTAGTAAAGGATCAATGTAGATTGGACATCAGGAAGCACTCGTTCTCACAGAGGACAATAAATGAATGGAACAAATTGTCTACAGATTGTGTAACTGCTAGCAGCGTGAATATGTTTAAAAACAAGGTTGACACATATCTCAGGAGGGCGGGTTATAAGTAGATGAACATTGTTGGACTCTCGATAAGCCAATGGCTTCCTTGTCCACTTGCCATCTGGGCCTTTGGCTTGGATGGCAAATCTTGTTAAATCTTGTTAAAATAAATGTTCATGGGTTTCAGACTTTTAGACAACACTACGTGTACTTTTAGACAACATTACGTGTATTTTTAGACAACATTACGTGTACTTTTACTTGAAGATGTGTTCACGTGATATATCGTTCTTTCTCCGCTAGGATTGTGGCCAGTATGTTCCGTCGTACTGTTCGCCGTGACGGCACTACTGATGACGTCATCTTACAGCTTGGTCGGCGAGACGGTCATTCGCTACATGGCGGTCACCCGGCCTCTGACCTTCCGCCATCGAATCCATTGGCGACACATCGCCGTCGCCGTCGGCTTTATATGGGTGGCGTGTGGCTTAACGAACTACTTGCTCCACTTCCGGACACGGCCTGGTAAGGTATTTTACTTCCGGGTTGATAGTACACGAATACAGTGCTAAGGCGCACTTACTTAATCACGCCTGTGCCGTCAATCAACACCATCCATCTCTATCTTCAACCATTCTTTCAAGTCTTGTGTCTTAATTGTCTGGCTTTGGGCCTCGTTGGTGCGTTTCTTGTGGTCGTCCTCGTTTTCTCTTTCCAGATGGTCTCCAGTCTCCACGCCTGTTGTTTTTGTTGGCGGCATTCGAAGGACATGGCCCAAATATCTCCATCTTCTTTTCAATAGTGTTTACTTGATTGGTTCGGCATTTGTTCTTTTAAGTACTTCATCGTTGGTGATAAATTCGTTCCATCTGATGTTTAGAAGTTTGTGCCATCATTTCATCTAATCTGGACACTTGCTGGTTTAATAATTTTTTTTTGCTGTTTTCCATGTTTCTGAGCAATAGAGAAACTCGGATATATCGTTGCTATTGAAAATTCTTATTTCGTTAAGGCTAAGCGATATTTGTATATATCGTAAAACTGGCACATTTCGTCGCTTAATCACGTATTTTCAAAACTATTAAGAGAAGTAAAAGATTACGAAAGCTACATTTTGAAAAGACGTGGACACGTCCCGTAGAACAGTCGTTCTCTTAACACGTCCCGTAGAACAGTCGTTCTGTTAACACGTCCCGTAGAACAGTCGTTCTGTTAACACGTCCCATAGAGCAGTCGTTCTATTAACACGTCCAGTAGAACAGTCGTTCTCTTAACACGTCCTGTAGAACAGTCGTTCTGTTAACACGTCCCATAGAACAGTCGTTCTATTAACACGTCCAGTAGAACAGTCGTTCTCTTAACACGTCCTGTAGAACAATCGTTCTGTTAACACGTCCCGTAGAACAGTCGTTCTCTTAACACGTCCCGTAGAACAGTCGTTCTCTTAACTAACTACAATCATTAAGAGAAGTAAAAGATTACGAAAGCTACATTTTGAAAAAACGTGGACACGTCCCGTAGAACAGTCGTTCTGTTAACACGTTCCGTAGAACAGTCGTTCTGTTAACACGTCCCGTAGAACAGTCGTTCTGTTAACACGTCCCGTAGAACAGTCGTTCTGTTAACACGTCCCGTAGAACAGTCGTTCTCTTAACACGTCCCGTAGAACAGTCGTTCTCTTAACACGTCCCATAGAACAGTCGTTCTATTAACACGTCCAGTAGAACAGTCGTTCTCTTAACACGTCCTGTAGAACAATCGTTCTGTTAACACGTCCCGTAGAACAGTCGTTCTCTTAACCAACTACAATCATTGCACATTCCATTTGATGCGTCAACTTTAGTGGACTGACTCGACTCGTAACAAGTCTTACATGTCTCCAAGAACGTACCTCAAACATAGGCCCCTTTGACATGTTCAAAAGCTATTTATGTTGGCCACCTACCTGTCATGCTGACTAATGCAATATTGATCATCGACACCTGTTCAACGCACTTAGCGCGTTTGTTCAGTACCGATTCCATTAATATTGCATTGGCCACCTTTAAAGAGGTGACGACTGCCACTACAAACAAAACACCGGCAGTCTACTCAGCTTAACGAGATAATTCAATGATACAAGTAACCATAGTTAATTATACATTAAAGCAGTGCACATTAATTTTAGCATATCGTGAATTGGGTTCTCTGGTGTTCAAATCTGCCGTGCGTTAATATTTTAAATACTATGCGCGGTTGGTTTAGTAAAAGAACCAATATTTTTGTTAAAATAGTAGCCACTTTTGCCGCTTTCCGCTGAATTTTGACTAGATCCAGTCGAAAATAGCTTAATAGTTTGTCCGATGAATTCATCAAAACTAAATAACGCAATTGCACAAACGAGCTATCATGTCGTAGTGGATACTAGACAGTTTTTTGATTTTTCGCGAACTGTTAAAAAAAATTTAAGCCGACGCTCCGTCGAAACCACGTGCGGGTTGACAGGAAACGTTGATGCCAATGTATGCTACAAAAGAGTTTGTACCTGTGTTTATTTGTCTGTCTCTCTGTGCCTGTGTCTGCCTGTGTGTCTGTGTCTGTCTGTATGTCTGTCTGTCTGTCTGTCTGTCTGTGTCTGTCTGTCTGTCTGTCTGTCTGTCTGTGTCTGTCTGTCTGTCTGTCTGTATGTCTGTCTGTCTGTCTGTCTGTCTGTCTGTCTGTCTGTCTGTATGTCTGTCTGTCTGTCTGTCTGTGTCTGTCTGTCTGTCTGTCTGTCTGTCTGTCTGTGTCTGTCTGTCTGTCTGTCTGTATGTCTGTCTGTCTGTCTGTCTGTCTGTCTGTATGTCTGTCTGTCTGTCTGTCTGTGTCTGTCTGTCTGTCTGTCTGTCTGTCTGTCTGTCTGTCTGTCTGTCTGTCTCAGTCTGTTCCTTTTGTAGGCCTGCTCGGGGCCCATTGCGATGGTTCGTTTTGTAAAAGTTTCAAAATTTCCCCGGGATCATATTCCTGGGGATCTTATTCGAACAATAGTAGCTCATTGTTCGTTGTACAACTGTTCTCAACTACCCTCTACGCGTGTTTTCAACGATTGTTCCGAGTTACGTGATTTACGTCAAACGTCCACATAAAATCCTTCGTACGTGATAGTCACGTGATAATCACGTGATAGTCACGCAGTGTTACACGGTGCACAACCTGCTCAGTGGCTACACAACACTCGCTTTTCAAGAATGAACACAGCGCACGCAGTCCTAATTATCCCGAATGAGCCAGCATTCGTTTTCTGTTCATATCCCGCAGCCTTCTAAGGTGTCCTCAAATTATCTAATCAGTGTCGTACTTGATTGAGTACGGGTGTTTCTGAGTGTGGGCTACGTGCAAAACCCGATGCCAATTCACAGGAAATTCTGAAGGGAATACGAGGTTTGAATGTAGATTAACAATGGAGCGGATTTCCGAAAGTGAACAATATTGAAGACGCGCTACCGTGCTGTTTCTGCCGTTATTTCAACCAACTTTTCTCTGAAACGTTAAATATCTATATCTAGTCGTGTTCTCGTAAAATCTCCATCATATTATACAGTCTAAGCTATATGTATTTTACGTATAACATCATCGTTAAATTAGATATACTGTGAGATCGAGACTTGGAGCATTTTAATTATACGAAACCCTCATCTATTTCCGTACCAGTTAACGTCGAAAAGCATCATACATTCCCTTTAAACGACGCATCGACGCCCTAGTCTGGAGAACATGTTGACACTGCACTGTGTCTCTATACGTGACATCACAAAGATGTGCCCATGTCATGTTGGCGCGACGCTTTCGCCATTGCAATCTTTCGTGACTGCCATCTCTTTAGAGTAGCTGGCGAGGAGCAGTCTGTTTCATGTCGGTGATTAGTAGTTGGCGCCGTTCAAAGTCTCTTACGCGCATGGTATGACGTACGTGTTGGGTAATAACATCTAGTATCGTCATTCATGAAACAAATTACACGCAGTTTTATATTTATTCATCTAATTGGGAGCAGTGTACAATCTGAGAAATCGAAACAGTGATCGATGTGTGGGGCTATATAGCAAATACGGGTCGTCGTCCTGTAAATATAAGATCGGAACCTCATATTGTTGGCAGAGTGACGTTGTAACGGTCGCGCATTTGATGGTTTCCCGGAAGAAGGTGCTTGGACAATGAAATCGTTTATGTTGACGCTTTTATTGAGCAAAGTTCTATTATTGACCGTCCAGCAGACGCGACTTTAGACAGCACAGCGCCACCTACATTTCAATTAAAGGAACAGCGTGAAACAATATTCGTTTATATGTTATTGCTGCTCGCCTCTTTGTCCTTGAAGTCCGGGGCGAGACTGGCATCGATAATTGACCCAGAATTTGATTTTCTTCTTCCTGGCCATAATAGCAGAGAGCAAACAAGAACTACAGGAAGTGTTGGAGGAATGGAATGGGGTGTTCAAGAAGCACGGACTGAGAATGAACCTGGAGAAGACAGAAGTGATGGTTGGACACCAGAGAGAGGAGTTGAACAACAGGTTGGATGGTAAAGATATAAGCAGGTGGATGGCTTTGTGTACCTTGGAGGAATGGTTACGGAAGATGGGCATCCACAGGCAGAAGTGCGACGTCGGACACAAGCGGGAGCGAATGCTTGGAGAAAGGTAAAGGAGTCATGTGGGACAAAAAAAATTCGAAAACGCTGAAAGGGAAAGTCCTGAGAATGTGTATTACACCAGCATGCCTGTCTGGAGACAGTGGCGTTGACAGAACAACAACAACAGAAGCTGCAAGTTTGTGAGAATAACAAGAACAAAGAGGGTGGACAGAAGAAGGATGAACGACCCGAGGAAAGAGGTTGGGATGCAATGCAGCCTAACAGGAATATTGGTGAGAAGCAGGATGAGATGGGCATGCCACTTGGTAAGAATGGATGCAAGCAAACTAACATAGAAAGCAGAGGTGGAAAAACATCAAAGACGCAAGAAAAGGGGAAGGCCACAGCTGAGATGGGAGGACTGCGTGAGGAGGAACATGAGAAGATCGGATGAGGATGAAAGATGGAGAGAGGGGGCGGCCGATAGATAACTATGGAAAGAAAGAACAGAAATAGTGGCTCGACAATACGTTACCTGACCCTCACCCCTGTACAGCAGGGAACAAGGAGGAAGAGAATATTCTTCCATCACTGATCATGTTTCACTGCCGCCTCCCGTATCCACCTTCCGTATCCACCTCCCGTTACACCTCCCGTATCTACTCCGTTATCTCTCTCGCTCGTCCTCCACTCCCCTCACTAAGTTATTTCTGCAAACTTTGACTTTCTCTTGTTGGACTTTCTCTTGTTGGACTTTCTCTTGTTGGACTTTCTCTTGTTGGACTTTCTCTTGTTGGACTTTCTCTTGTTGGACTTTCTCTTGTTGGACTTTCGTTTGTTGGACTTTCTCTTGTTGGACTTTCTCTTGTTGGACTTTCTCTTGTTGGACTTTCTCTTGTTGGACTTTCTCTTGTTGGACTTTCTCTTGTTGGACTTTCGTTTGTTGGACTTTCTCTTGTTGGACTTTCTCTTGTTGGACTTTCTCTTGTTGGACTTTCTCTTGTTGGACTTTCTCTTGTTGGACTTTCGTTTGTTGGACTTTCTCTTGTTGGACTTTCTCTTGTTGGACTTTCTCTTGTTGGACTTTCTCTTGTTGGACTTTCTCTTGTTGGACTTTCTCTTGTTATAAACTCCGGAGTCCCTCTGGTGTTTGACACACCAACTAAGCACCTTTGCTTTGAGTTTCAAAGAATATTGGTCATTTACTAATTCAAACTTGGGTTTAAATGCAAATCACCACTTTGCAGTTGGATCAAACACATTTGTTTTTAAGTGCTAAATTTTTAAATGTGATTCATATGCGCAGTCGGTTTAAAGGGAATAAAACAAGGCACTAGCTAATATGCTTTTTTGATGTGTACAACAAATTTAATATTATAATATATGTACTATATGCCAACATAAAAATTTAACAGAAAAATTATTTTTAGGTAAAAGTAGATGTTTAATGAGTCTAACTCGCAAGGCGCGCGCGTAAAATTCGAGGTTAATAGTGCACTGCTTCAGAATAGTTTCACTCACGTCACTAGGGTAAGTGTTCATGATGAATAGTTTCACTCACGTCACTAGGGTAAGTGTTCATGATGAAACATTATATGTTGTATATTGTATGCATACATTATTCCACATGTTGAATATGATGTTGTATTCTACGATGCTGCTGCTGCTGCTGCTGCGCTGGTGATGTTGATGATGATGACGATTATTATTATTATTGTGGAATATGAATTGTTTGTTGGAAATAAAAATACCGATTGATTGATTGGTTGATTTAGTGATTGATTGATTGATTTATGTGTGAATGCTCTCTACTGGTCGCGTTGCAGAAGGTTACAAGAGGCTATGTCGCTACGAGTTGATCATGAGCGTCGGCTCCATCTCCGGCATGCTGCTCATGTGGGTGATCGTGCCGCTGGTCGTCATGACAGCCATGTACATCAAGATCGGCTACATATTGCGCTACAAGGTAGGCGTGTTTCTGGCGAGGTTGTTACGACATAGCCCCACTATGTCTTTAACTCCAACGCCGCCGCCGCCGCCGCCGCCGCCGCCGCCGCCGCCGCCGCCGCCGCCGCCGCCGCCGCCGCCGCCGCCGCCGCCACTACCACTACCACTACCACCACCAATACCATCGGTGTGGCAGTGATACATTCACTTTATTTACCAAGCTCTAATAAAGAAAGTGTCTTTAAATGTGTCTTAGGTATGCTGAGAGTATTGTGTTCTGTGGCCGTTCCATAGTATGGCCGCGTGTCGACTAACACAGTGATCACCGTGAAGCTTCGTCTATATATTACTCCTCGTCTTTCACGCACTGGTGTCAACATCTGGTGTCAACATCTGGTGTCAACATCTGGTGTCAACATCTGGTGTCAACATCTGGTGTCAACATCTGGTGTCAATATCTGTTCACGGAAAAGCGGGAAAGAAATTATATGTGATATGTAGTACGTTGCCTGCTTGTTTGCTGCCTTAAACATGAAACAGCAGTTTCTTGGAACTTCCTTACAACAAATGTATCAATGAAACGCTAGACGTGTTTTGTTGGTGTACCTGACACGGGTTGCTTTCTGTCGCAGTGCGGACACCACGGAGTCACAAACATGATGAACGTATGTATCGATTCATGAATCCGTATAACGTATAGTAGTGTGTCTTCATACCAGGCTTGGCCAGATAAACTCGTCGAATTTACACACACACACACACACGCACGCACGCACACACACACACACACAAACAAACACAGACACACACAGACACGCACGCACGCACACACACGCACGCACGCACGCACCCAAACAAACAAACCAGCGCAGACACACAAACAAACACACACACACACACACACACACACACACACACACACACACACACACACACACACACAGAGAGAGAGACGCGCCCACGCACACACGCACGTACGCACGAATGCACGCACACACGTACGCACGACTGCTGTCATCTGACGTAACTCTGTTACTCCGCTCAGAAGCGTATCTCCCGCGATGCATCGTCGACATCGATCGCGTCGATAGTGTCGGTCGACTCGCAGCCGGTCGGCACCTCGCCTCGGTCCTCGCCAAGACTGCAGATAACCAAACAGGAGCTCAAGTTCGTCGCGACTGCGGCCACATTGCTCGGCTACTTCGCCTTCGTGTGGCTGCCCTTCGTCTTCTTCAGCTACTTCAGCATCTGTTGTAAGACATGCAACGTTAGTCGCTACATCAGGTACGCCACACTGCGGACGACCTTATTTATGTCGCTCCACTGGTTGTAAACAGTTGTAGCAGACTGTCAATAAATGAGAAAGCAGTCAACAAATAACCAGACATCCCCCAATCACGCAATCAAGTAAGCAAGCACAAACAAGCAAACCAAACATAACAACCAGACAAACCAAACATAACAACCAGACAAACCAAACATAACAATCAGACAAACCAAACACACATTAAAGGCCCGTTCCCGAGAGCGATTAGTTGTCCGATTGGTTGGCCGATACAATGTATCCCGACAAATAGGACCACTAATCGTTCGTGTTGTCAGCAGTGCTGTGAGTCTGTCTGTGTTTCCAGGGCGGTCGTCCGGCTTCTGTTGTTCTCCAACTCGGCGTGCAATGTGTTCGTCTACGCTGGGCGTAACCGAGAGTTCCGTCTGGTTTTCCGCAAGGACTTACAACGTTTGATGCGGTTCCTGAGGGGAAACCGGAACAGCTAGGTCTCCGCCGCCTAGCACCCCTCGGTGTCTCCGTACCAACGTTTATCTGAAAGGATCTGGAACATAGACGCTGTACCATCCTCGCCGCCAGGGGTCTCTGACTACATCAGTAACCCTGGCAGATTTACCCTCGCCGCCAGGGGCCTCTGACTACATCAGTAACCCTGGCAGATCGACCTGTTGAAACGTTGATTTTTCAGTTGCTGTGTTAAACAATACTACTGCTCGCTGGAATCGGGTAGTGGACTCGTCGTCGCTGGTCGGACGGGTAATGGTGGGAATTTCCTGGAAACGCTCTTTGAAATTTGGGCGCGAGCGCGTCTCAATCGTCTGGTTGCCAGAAACACATCAACCAAGACAGCAAGTCAGCCGAAGTACACATGACCTGGCGCACTTTGTACAGTGTGTAGGAAATATGCCAGGGATAGTATTAACTACCGTTGGCTCGCGGTGATGCGGTGTACGAACTGCAATGGTTCCGGTTTAATGTTATTTTCAGTTGATGTACAAAAGGAGAAGTTAAGTGAAAAAATATAATAGTTTTACCGTTCACCATTTTGATCCGATGTGGAGATGTTTTTTCGCTGATATTTAACTTTGTGCTTAATGTTCCAGCAATTGAACCGTCTTAATGATTTTGTTATTAAACACCAAGAAATTGTCAGCGTGTCCGAGCTTCCGGCTTCTGAAATGTTAGCACAATGAATGTTGTTTACTGGATTTAGTAAATCAGTAAATGCCCGGTGTACGGAAGTTTGTGGTGCCTCGTTTCATTTAAAGGACACCCCGAACACAACCCCGACACCCCGACCGCGACACCCCAACCCCGACACCCCGAACGCGACCTCGACACCCCGACCGCGACAACCCGACCCCGACACCCCGACAGCGACACCCCGACCCCGACCGCGACCCCGACACCCCGACCGCGACACCCCAACCCCGACACCCCGAACGCGACCCCGACACCCCGACCGCGACACCCCGACCCCGACACCCCGACAGCGACACCCCGACCCCGACACCCCGAACGCGACCCCGACACCCCGACAGCGACACCCCGACACCCCTCCGTTGTTAAAGGGATGAACAACGATTTTAATTTATTTAACAGACATTGCCTTTATGAAAACACTTTAAATGGCTATTTTATGTTTACGATCTTTTAGGTCACATTGCCTAAGCTTAGAAAGGTCTTGCATGCGTCGAATTCAGCGTATAAACAATAACACGATTTAGCAAGATTGTCACACAAAACCTCAAGATTTCACACAAAGCAAAAACATCATTTATCGTCCTCTATGAGAAACAATACTTGCTGATATTTAATCCACACCACTATTTCACATTTTACACGTCGGAGAAATACTCATTATGTGTGATCCAACAGATCGTTTGCCATAATCCTACACAAAATCCTGCAAAATTACTTGACGAAATTGCGTATTTGATGCCGGTGAAAGCCATTCTGTGCGGTTTATGTCATTGGCCAGCGTTGATTCCAAACTTGATTGGATGCGAGAACAGCATTAATAGGACGCTATTCGGGTCGTAGCGCACCATTAATTAATAACCGGTAATTTGAATCGTCAGTGAACACGTTGTTGACTGGTGTCAGTTCGCTGAGCCATTCTTGTTTTGTACAGTGTTGTCCTGTGGCACATTTGTACGTTTTGATCGATATTTAACAAGATTTAACGCGATTGCCATCCAAAGCAAATGCTGAGATGGCGAGTGGACAAGGAAGTCGAGAGTCCAACAACGTGTCATCTAAGCGTAACCCGCTCTCCTGAGATATTTGCCAAGTTTGTTTTTAAGCATATTCACACTGCTAGCATTTACACAAACTGTAGATAATTTGTTCTATTCATTTATTGGCCTCTGTAAGAAAGAGTAACGTCGTTTTGTAATGGGCAATTTTGTGAGAGTTTTATTTCTGGACTACAAGAAAGCATGTTATCTAATTAATCATGATATATTAATCGATAAACTGGTCAAAATGGAATTACCAGCACATCTAGTCCGATGGATGGCAGCGTTTCTCCTAGACCACGAGCAGAGAGTTAAGATCGGGGACGTTGTATCAAGACCGGACTACCCTAATGGAGGCGTTCCCCGAGGAACTTTGCCTGGACCAAAACACTTTTTGGTCCATATCAATGATTTACGAACAACGTGCCCTATCTACAATATGTAGATGAAGCATAATATTTGAAATATGCAACCAGAGCAGAGTATCTGTCATACAGGATTCAGCTAACATTATTGTGCAGTGGTCTAACGATAATGATATGCGCATTACTACGCTGCCATCCATCGGACTAGATGTGCTGGTAATTCCATTTTGACCAGTTTATTGATTAATATATCATGATTAATTAGATAAAATGCTTTTTTACCCAGAAATACAGCAATGGAGGAGGAACTTCAACAAAGGCAAATATATAGAGATGAGAACATATCTAGCAAATATAGATTGGAATAACTTGCTGAAGAACAAGACAGCAACAGAATGCTGGACTTGTTTTAAATATGAGATTGAGGGCATTATTGAGAAATTTGTTCCATTAAGAAAACAAGGGAAAAGGTCCAGGAAGAAACACCTGTCAAAAGAGGCTATTAGAAAAATTTTCACAAACAGATGCTGTGGAGGGTATATAAACATACTGGAAATGTAGAAGACTACACAAACTACAAAGAGGCACTTAAACTAGCTACAACTGAAATTAGAAAATCTAAAAGAACCTTTGACAAAAAATTGGCAGGTAATATAAAAAAATTACAGCAAGAGTTTCTATGCTTGTGTAAGGTGTAAACAGAAAGTTCGAGATAAGGTCGGACCACTGGAAAACAACAGTGAAAACTCAGTTTTTACCACAGAAGATATCAGCTCACTACCAGTTCCATTAAAAAAATTTCAGGGAAATAAATCAGAACAGTTGGGGCAGTTATTTGTAACTCCTGAAATGATAACAAAGAAAATTGAGAAGATGAAAGATGATAAATCACCTGGAGTTGATGGGATACCACTAAAACTGCTTAAGGAAATTGTTGAGCAAATTAGTACATCACTAGCAAAAGTGTTTAACTTGTCACTAGAAGAGGGAATAGTTCCTTCAGAATGGAAAGAGGCAAACATTACACCACTATTTAAGAAAGGATCGAGGAACAAACCAGATAATTACAGACCAGTGAGTTTAACATCAGTTGTATGTAACTTACTCGAAACATTAATTAGAGACCACATGGTGGAATTCCTTGTGAAACATCAATTAATAAATACATCTCAACATGGGTTCCTAAAAGCAAGGTCATGTCTAACCAATCAAATTACAAAGTGGGTAGATGATGAGTCACCAGTGGGTGTTGTCTACTTAGATTTTCAGAAAGCTTTCGATAAAGTGCCACATCAAAGATTGTATATATATATATATATATATATATATATATATATATATATATATATATATATATATATATATATATATATATTAAAAACAGTATAGGTCCTAATACTGATCCCTGTGGTACCCCACCCAAAACAGATTTCCACAAATCTCACCATCTACTATTACTCTCTGTCTTCTGTGAGTAAGCCACTTTTCTATCCAGTTGATTACAGCATTATCCATACCATGGCCTTTTAGTTTATGTAACAATCTTTGGTGTGACACTTAATCGAAAGCTTCTACGAACCCATGTTAAGATGTATTTATTAATTTATGTTTTACAAGGAATTCCACCATGTGGTCTCTAATTAATATTTCTAGTAATTTACATACAACTGATCTTAAACTCACTGGTCTGTAATTTTCTGGCTTGTTCCTCGATCCCTTCTTAAATAGCGGCATAATGTTTGCTTCTTTCCATTCTGAAGGAATTATTCCTTCTTCTAGTGACAAGTTAAACACTTTTGCAAGTGATGTACTAATTTGCTCTACAATTTCCGTAGGAAATGTTGGTGGTATCCCATCAACTCCAGGTGATTTATTATCTTTCATCTTTTTAATTTTCTTTGTTATCATTTCAGGAGTTATAAATAACTGCCCTAGATGATCTGATTTATCGTCTTCAAATTTAGTAACGGGAACTGGAAGCGAGCTGATATCTTCTGTGGTAAAAACTTAGGCATGCGTTTTATCGTAGACAAACAAGGCTGGCGCTCATGGCTCGTTTGTGTGGACAGTTGATGTGCCACGTGACAACATGTCCTAGCCAGTAGCTACGGCATGTGAATCGTCCTAGTCAGTAGCTACGGCATGTGAATCGTAGTCGTGGACATTAGATAAGCCACGTGAATCGTTGTTATATAATTAGTACCTGCTGTGTAAGTCGGACAGTCACGTGATTGTCCAGACACCTGACGAATGTCATCTCATCAACTATTCCAATAGCTTGACGCCATCATCCACCCTCCTTGCTCCCACTCGTGCATCAGGTGTTATTAATGTAATAGCAATCATGAAAAGGTATGTGATGTCCTAATATAATCGTTTTTTATTATATCCTTTACATCATGTTGTTTCGAATAACGTTTCTTCGTAACCTTGCGAAACATTGTTCCCTGTGTAATTATATACGTACGAGCCAATTCTCCAGAGGAACGATATGCAATGTTATCAGGTCGTATATTTGTGTCCACGGCGGACCGAACGCGGGGGTCTGAGAGTTATCTGACGTTTCCTGTTCGCTCGTCCGGCAATCAGGTCATTAGGTACATTGTGAAAAAACTGGAACTGTCGAACACACAGAATCTGGCCGCAAATTAAAAACATACGCAGCGCATAACATGCGGCAGAATATGTTCAGCCGACCTGTGTGTTATCCTGTTATGAAGCTCGTGACACACGCAATATTAGCGCACTGCTTCTCTAAAAAAGTATTTCCGCAACAACGGCAGTGACGAAATACTTGATTACTTCCGTTCGCCAGATGGCGGTAAAGGCTATGAAATATTATGTCAAAGCTGCCTCCTCAGTTCGATTTATTTTTTCGCTCAACTCGTCTCCGGCTCATTTCGCGGAAAATTGAATCTATTTACTGTCGACTACGAAATCATTCGACAAAATGGTACATTATATTTAAACGGGCCCGGTCCAAATTCGGCAAAAAAGTGGTAAAAGTTATTTGTCGTTACCTCTGGGTATTCGGTTTAATTAGCTTATTTTAGTCTTTTGTGCATATCGCTATTTCTACACGTTCTCGGCTCGCTCGCAGTCGCCTCTTATTTCATAACAAAATAACATATTGCCGCAACATCGTCAGCCAACATGACGTCTCACGGATGTGTGTACTGGTACTGGTAGCCCTACACGTTGCTGTAACTAACCCAGGCGAATGGATGTGTGTACTGGTAGCCCTACACGTTGCAGTAACTAACCTAGGCGAACGGATGTGTGTACTGGTAGCCCTACACGTTGCGGTAACTAACCTAGTCGAACGGATGTGTGTACTGGTAGCCCTACACGTTGCTGTAACTAACCCAGGCGAACGGATGTGTGTACTGGTAGCCCTACACGTTGCGGTAACTAACCTAGTCGAACGGATGTGTGTACTGGTAGCCCTACACGTTGCTGTAACTAACCCAGGCGAACGGATGTGTGTACTGGTAGCCCTACACGTTGCTGTAACTAACCCAGGCGAACGGATGTGTGTACTGGTAGCCCTACACGTTGCGGTAACTAACCTAGTCGAACGGATGTGTGTACTGGTAGCCCTACACGTTGCTGTAACTAACCCAGGCGAACGGATGTGTGTACTGGTAGCCCTACACGTTGCTGTAACTAACCCAGGCGAACGGATATGTGTACTAGTAGCCCTACACGTTGCTGTAACTAACCCAGGCGAACGGATGTGTGTACTGGTAGCCCTACACGTTGCTGTAACTAACCCAGGCGAACGGATATGTGTACTGGTAGCCCTACACGTTGCGGTAACTAACCCAGTCGAACGGATGTGTGTACTGGTAGCCCTACACGTTGCTGTAACTAACCCAGGCGAACGGATGTGTGTACTGGTAGCCCTACACGTTGCTGTAACTAACCCAGGCGAACGGATGTGTGTACTGGTAGCCCTACACGTTGCTGTAACTAACCCAGGCGAACGGATATGTGTACTAGTAGCCCTACACGTTGCTGTAACTAACCCAGGCGAACGGATGTGTGTACTGGTAGCCCTACACGTTGCTGTAACTAACCCAGGCGAACGGATATGTGTACTGGTAGCCCTACACGTTGCTGTAACTAACCCAGGCGAACGGATGTGTGTACTGGTAGCCCTACACGTTGCTGTAACTAACCCAGGCGAACGGATGTGTGTACTGGTAGCCCTACACGTTGCTGTAACTAACCCAGGCGAACGGATATGTGTACTAGTAGCCCTACACGTTGCTGTAACTAACCCAGGCGAACGGATGTGTGTACTGGTAGCCCTACACGTTGCTGTAACTAACCCAGGCGAACGGATATGTGTACTAGTAGCCCTACATGATGTTGTAGCTAACCCAACGGACAGAATTTGTATTGGATCCGGCAATGTATAACTGCCCAAGAAGGAAAATCACTCTTCTTTAAGACAAGACAATGCATTATTTATTATTTAATACCATACAAGTGTAGGATATATGTCGCAAATATAAGCATGCATTGTGGTACATTAGTACAAAGATAAGATACTCCGAACAGTTACAAGTACTCGTAATATTTTTAGGTCCGAAGAACGTGTTAGTTAAACCTATTAATTATAGTCTTGATCAGCTTACTAATTCTTATTAGTTTATTTAAACTGTGACTCTTAAACAAGAGAGAGAAAGAACTTCATAGTATTAACGTGATTAATCTTCTGTCTCGGAGAGTGTCATAATTAAACAATAGATCAAATTCATCCTGAATATCATTGCTCATATTACAGTAGCTTTCATTTGTATCAATGTTGAAGCACCTGCCGTAGCATGTACGTGAAAGAGTTGACGTGTCACTGTGTCGTCAGACTTGTTCAAATTATATCACATAAAACATGTACCAGACAACACTTTTCGGGACAACGTGTTTTCACTGCTTCATTCCGCAACATTTTACTGTGAATTAATGAAATTCTAATTATAAAACACATTAACGTGATGACAATTTATCTACACGAACTATTCTAACATATTCATATATATATACATTGTCTATTCCTAGATGAATGACAACATGCAACAACGAGACATGCATGAAAGACCAATATCAACAGTTATACAATGAACCAAGCCGACGAATTGCACCATATATAATTGTCCCAACGTTATAGAGCAAGAAGTCAGTAATACAAAGAAGTAGGCGGAGTGACGTAGGAGGGGGGTACATAATAAGACATGGGGTACACATAAGGGTAGGGGTACATGACCGGTGTTGTCCTGTACCCGGGGTGACGCTTGCGCTTCGCCCGGCCATCGTACCCCCAGCCTCCGTACCACGGGGCTGGCATACCACGGGCGGAGCCACTGTAGCCACGCTGGCGGTGACGTCGTGTCCCCTTGCGTTGGTCATGTGACAGGTAGTTGCGGTCACCATAGCGATGCCAGTAGCTTGGCCAGGTGGTGGCGCCATCAAACGGCCGGCTGTAGATTTCAGCGATGCGTGAACTTGAGCGGCGGGAGTAAGTCCTGTCATCCTGGAAGATCGGGAAAGTAAACGTCATGTACGTGAAACAAGTGAGATATCCATACAATAAATATAGATATAAAGCAAATGTGAAACCAAGGAGGTCGCGATGTCAACGTCGTCTCTACGAACATGTCCGTACCAGTGTCTGTTGGGTGTCAAATGTCCGTTATACTCAGGTGTTCGTTATGTGTTTGAGCGTACCTCTACAAGCGACTGTCCAGTGACCCCGTTTGGTCAGTTCGGTCAGTGAATTGACAAGGAAGTGACATAGACAATCTCGGCCCCGTCGGACAGTTCCGCCCATTCCTACCTTGCTTCCCCACACTAAACCGGGGCGGGCCCTGTGGAAACAGGCCGCGGATGAATATATTATCTTTTTTGAAAACGGATTTTCTTTAAAATTTCAGACGTAGGAGAAATTCCATAAGATTTGTAAGTTTTTAACAAGGTTTTTGTACTAATGGATACGGCCCGTGTTTGTTAAATGGAATGCATTCGTCACAAGGATTAAAGCTACAAAGTCTGGTCGTTTTATCATTGTATTATAAACTATGTTAATCTAATATTGACCGCCCAAATGTGTGAACTCTTACCATGATGACTATGGGAAGCGCCACCTAGTGTGTATAGTGTGAACCCTTACCATGATGACGGTAGGGGAGCGACACCTAGTGTGTATAATGTGAACTATTACCATGATGACGGTAGGGGAGCGCCACCTAGTGTGTATAGTGTGAACTCTTACCATGATGACGGTAGGGGAGCGCCAGCAGACGACGGCTGTGGCGGCGGTGAGGCACAACTCGACAACGCCGAGGAAGGCGATGAGGATCGGCAGGAGCAGCTTGGCGGCGTCGTTGTAATGCAGACGGTTATCACCGGCCACGTAAAAGTAGAATGTATCCTTCCCCTGCAAGTCATTCGGCGTGTATTGTGATTAATTAAAAAACATTAATTACATAAAAAAATAATGGGGATTATTGTTATGTACACGTTGAGACAGACAACGGCTACAATTATCCGTATTTCTCCTTAGCCCCGAAGCTGCGTGCCTTTGACAAAATGTTAATTATGGTTGGTCTCTGCTGAAAATTACCAAATCAGCTCCCGTCACGATTGAGATTTTAGGAAAGCATCATGACGCTTATTTGAAATGCCTAGCTGTGGTATTTAATAAAACAAATCGCATATGAAAGCAATAGTAACAGCAATTTTTTTTATTGTTAATACTGATAAACATGGTACCATAGTATTTTCAAAACTGGCTAACAACTGACTTGTAAGCACATTTTGTTTTGGATCAATGCGCAAGGCCCAGTTTCACGCATGACACATTCGAATACGTTAAATCGTAGCAAACGAGAGCTCCAAGTTGCCGAGTGATTATTATTGTAATAAATGATTACTTGCTTTGAACAACGAAATCATTAACAACAACTCACGCACCAGGTGTTGAGTACAATATTGCGTCACACCGAGTGAATATGGTGGTTATCTACATGTCCGGCGACCAGAACTAGGCAACGTCATTCAATATATGAATCCGAATTTACAAACAGTTGAACTCAAGTAAGAGTCTAACAACGTTCGTCTGTGGCAAATGCGCTTATTTGGAAGCCAGTAAAACCAGTTGAACTATGATGTGACAGTAGGCATCACATTTTTCTCATGCACTTATATCATACAGACTTTTAATGACTAAGCTAATATTTAACATTTTGGTTCGTAATTTTTTCGATTTGTTTTGATTTTATCTTGAACAAAATACAACAAAACCTTGAGGGTACATCAAAATGAACTGACATGTGTAACGCACGTTGAATATAACAGGACATTTTTATTCGAGAAAGCGTAATTTTTGTGAGTTGCCCACAACCACGTGTTTAGACAATTTAAAATAATATATTAACAATTACAGCTATATCATCGCGACAACTCACTGTTTCGTGTAAACACTGATTAAACGCCGGTTTACATTTAAACGCCATTTGTGTCGGATTTGTCTGGCGACACAGTGTCGCGATGAAAGAGTCGGTCGTGTAAACACCCGCGAGACTTATTGGTGGCTACGATTGTGTCGTTGGAAATGGAACTGGGTCCAATTAAAAATTCTATTTTTCAGTGGCCAATCAGCGATCGCCGCGACTGAAAACTGGTGCACCCGACGTGACCTTTCATCAGAGTTAAATTCGAAAATGTAGGTACTCGCAGTGTCTAGACACGCGTCGCTCGTCTAAACGCACATAATAATTAGCTGCGCTTTATCACCCGACACTACCAATTGGGGCACAAGTCGCTCGTACAAACCTGTCTTGAGATAACGCAAGTCGAGTTCAGTAACTGTGCCTACCTCGTAAGCTTCCATCGAGTGCAGAATGACGGTGACAGGAGCGAAGACTGTCGCGAGCAGTCCGCACGCTACAGACAGTGCGTCTTTCTGGGGACACATATAGGCTACCTTCGAGACAAGTACAGACGCACGCATGCAGACACGCAGGCACGCAAGCACGCACGCACGCACACACACTTAAACAAACAAGCTATAGAAATGTTAGAATCATCGTCATCACTGGTCGGCCGGAGCTAAGCACTGACGAGCCGTTTCCATAGAATAGCTAATATACGAGAGGAACACAAATTAACAAAAACACAGACAAGACCAACGAACGAATGTAGAAACAATCAAGTAAATAAAAAAGATCGAATGGATGAATACAAAAATTACTTTCACACCAACCAACAAGCAAATGAAATGACTACCCGCTTTCCGCATCCATCGAGCATACTAAAGACATTCGTCAAGGTCAAATGCATCCATATTTCTAAATAGTTTAGAGTGTGTTTACTGTTAGTCTAGTTGTCTTTTATTACGGTGCATATATGTTTGTACTGTGTTTGAGTGTAGGGGATGTACGAGGATGAATGAAGTTGAGGTGGAGTTAGAACAGCTGAGGCTGCTCACTGTGGCAGTGGTGGGAAGGGAGCAGGTGGGTTGTGCCAGTGGTTCGGGGGGGGGGGGGCAGTAGATGATAAAGTGGGGGAAGACGACGAGAGAGATGCTAGGGAGAGCTCACCTCAGCCTGGGAGGAGGCTGAGAGGAGGTAAGGTGACAGGTCGTAGGGAGACAGGACGTAAGGAGACGGGACGTAGGGAGACAGGACGAAAGCAGACGAGAAGGACAGAAATGGGAGGGAAGACAATTTGATTGAAGGAAAGAGGAGTGGAGGAGACAGTAGCGAAGGAGTCGGGGGGGGTGAAGAGACGATATCTAAGGCGGTGGGAGTGAGGGAGACAGGAGGGAGTGTGTCAGGAGGGAAGGTGACGAGAGTGCAAGTTAGCCAGGCGACAGGAGGGAAAGGTGACAGGTTGGTGAGTGAGAGAGAGCCTGATAACAGTCAGCCACCGAGTGACAAGGCTGCAGGACAGAATGTGATGGAGGGGATCCATCGGAAGAGCTATTCCGAGGCAGTGAAAGAGGGGGTGAGAAAAAGAGCGAGGGTGTTTGTGGGGGACTCAATAGTTAGGAAGACCGACAGAGTCTTAAACAAGGGAGATGACGTGGTAATTTGTTTGCCTGGGTCCAAAATAGAGGCGATAACTGAGAGGGTAGAAAACATAGTGGGTTCGGGCAAGGGTGGATCTGTTTTAGTACACGTAGGGACAAATAACGTAGAGAGGGAGGGTACAACTGCCATAGTTAGGAAATACTGGAATTTGGTCAGAACACTAAAGCAGACGTGGGTTGAGCAGGTAATACTGTCAGGGATTTTACCAGTAATAGGAAGGAGGGGTCATAGATATCAAAATTGCTGGGGGATGGCAATTAACATGCTAGTTGAGAAGCTATGTAGGGAAGAGGAAGTTGGTTTTGTGGATTTGTGGGGATGTTTTGTTGGAAGGGCTGATATGTACATGAAGGACGGGCTTCATCTAAGTGGAAAGGGGGCAGCAGTATTTGCGGATGGACTCACAGCAGCAGTAGACAGTGGCATGGGTAGCATAACTAATATTTTTGGTAGTAAACACTATTTAAACTAGAACCGCAGGGGGGTTACTTAGAGATGCCTCAAGCAGGACAAGAGGCCACTACTACAGATAAACCAATAACAAAATGTCCGAAAAACATGTCTGAAGCAGGTTATAAATGCGTGTGTTTAAATGCTAGTATAGTAAATAAGAAAAACGAATTAAACATTATGGTAGAAGATATTGACCCTCACATAATTGGTATTACCGAATCATGGGCCAACACAGACATAACAGATGCTGAATTAGGATTGAAGCATACGTAATGTTTAGGAGAGATCGGATAGGAAGAAGGGGAGGGGGAGTTATTTTACATGTTAAAGAATCGATTCAGGCTGATGAAATAAAATTAGAAAGGAAAGCAGATTACGATGAAGCTGTTTGGTGCAAAATAGTTTCAGGAAACTAAACATTAACTATTGGATTAG
This sequence comes from Lamellibrachia columna, assembly GCA_963662155.1. Lineage (NCBI taxonomy): Eukaryota > Metazoa > Annelida > Polychaeta > Sabellida > Siboglinidae > Lamellibrachia > Lamellibrachia columna. The sequence continues at coordinate 31,670,348 of OY759270.1, forward strand.
TTTACCGAAGTACAAACATAAACGAAGAGGACAACACAAAAATACAAGAGAGTACAGGGGGTGAGGATAAACAATTTCTATTTTTAACTCAGGATATCTTCCTTACTCAGCACGTGCTAGAGCCAACCAGGGGAGAAAATGTATTAGATATAGTTTGATCATCACAAAAAGAATTAGTAGACAATGTAAAAATACATGAACCATTGGGTAACAGTGACCACAATCAAATACATTTTGACATCAATGTAAAATCAGAAGTAAAAATAAAAAAACGTATAGGAGAAACTTCCACAAAGGTAACTATATAGATATGAGAAAATACTTAGCAAAGCTAGATTGGAATAACATGCTGAGGAATAAGACCGCAATTGAATGTTGGAACATTCTAAAATATGAAATTGAGAGTATCATCGATAAATTTTTTCCCTTGAAAAAACAAGGAAAACGGTCTAGAAAGAAACACTTGTCAAAAGAAGCTATTAGAAAAATAGTGTTTAAGCAAACTATGTGGAGGGTTTATAGGCGTACCAGAAAGGATGAAGACTATGCAAATTACAAAGAAGCACTTAATCTAGCTACAACTGAAATTAGAAAATCTAAAAGAACCTTTGAAAAAAATTGGCAGGTAATATAAAAACTGACAGCAAGAGTTTCTATGCTTATGTAAGGAGTAAACAGAAAGTTCAAGATAAGGTCGGACCACTGGAAAACAACAGAGGAAACATAATTTCAGACGGGTGTGAAATGGCAGAGGTCCTGAATGAGTATTTCAGCTCAGTTTTTACCACAGAAGATATCAGCTCACTTCCAGTTCCATTTACTAAATTTGAGGGCAATAAATCAGAACATTTAGGGCAATTATTTGTAACTCCTGAAATGATAGCACAGAAAATTAAGAAGATGAAAGATAATAAATTACCTGGAGTTGATGGGATACCACCAAAATTGCTTAAGGAAATTGTTGAGCAAATTAGTACACCACTTGCAAAATTGTTTAACTTGTCACTAGAAGAAGGAATAGTTCCTTCAGAATGGAAAGAAACAAATTTTACGCCGCTAATTACGAAGGGATCGAGGAACAAGCCAGAGAATTACAGACCGGTGAGTTTAACATCAGTTGTACGTAAATTACTCGAAACATTAATTAGAGACGACATGGTGGAATTCCTTGTGAAACATCAATTAATAAATACATCTCAGCATGGGTTCCTAAAAGCAAGGTCATGTCTAACCAATCTCTTATGTTATTTTGAAGAAATAAAAACTGGTTAGATGACGGGTCACCAGTGGATGTTGTCTACTTAGATTTTCAGAAAGCTTTCGATAAAGTGCCACATCAAAGATTGTTACTTAAACTAAAAGCCCATGGTATGGATAATGCTGTAATCAACTGGATAGAAAAAGTGGTTTACTCACAGAAGACAGAGAGTAATAGTAGATGGTGAGATTTCAAACTGGAAATTAGTTTTGAGTGGGGTACCACAGGGATCAGTATTAGGCCCTATACTGTTTTTAATATATATAAATGACTTGGAAGATGACATATCTAGCAAAGTACTCAAATTTTCAGATGACACAAAAGTATTCAGAAAGGTTACTAATGATACAGATAAACAAAGTTTACTGGATGATCTAGATAAATTAGTTAAATGGTCAGAAAAATGGCAAATGTTATTAAATTTTGGGAATTGTAAATGTATACACATAGGACATGGAAACATGGATGAAGAATATAAAATGGGGGATGCTGTACTAGGTAGAACCACACAAGAAAAGGACTTAGGAGTATCATTTAGTGCTGACATGAATTTCAGAGCAATGTGGGATTGCTGCTTCGAAAGGAAATCAAATTCTAGGGCTAATTAGGAGAAATATCATGTATAAGGAGAGACAGCTAATTGTACCCTTGTACAAAGCAGTAGTTAGACCACATTTGGAATATTGCATTCAAGCATGGAGGCCGTATCGTAAAAAGGACATAGACAAGGTAGAAAGAATAAAATGAAGAGCAACTAAAATTATTCCAGAATTGAGAGACCTTAATTACGAAAGTCGCTTATTACACTGTGGTTTAACAACACTAGAGACCAGGAGATTAAGAGGAGACCAAATAGAAGTGTTTAAAATAGTGAACGGTTATGAGGATGTTGATAGGAATATGTTCTTCAAACTCAAAGAAGGCAGTAGAACCCGAGGACACAAAGCAGCATTAGTTAAGGAGCAGTGTAGGTTGGACATTAGAAAGTACTCTTTTTGTCACAGAGGGTGATAAATGAATGGAACAAATTGCCAAATGAATGTGTTAATGCTAGTAGTGTGAATATGTTTAAAAATAGAATTGACAGATATATGATAAGGGCCGGCTACACATAGATGAGAAAATTGTTGGACTCTCGATAAGCCAAAGGCTTCCTTGTCCACTTGCCATCTAGAACTTGTTGTTCGGGATGGCAATCTTGTTAAATCTTGTACTGGAATGTCGAGAAAAAATAATAATGTTTTGTAGATTTTCGTATTTCGTGGCGTTTCGCATCTTTCATCCATGTGTGCTGCTTACCCGGAACTGCAGAACGCGCGTGTCAATCTGTCTCCTTCGTGAAATGAAAAGAGTGAAAAATCCTGCCGCCAGTACCTGCAAAATACAAAATAATACTACTGAGTGAATTGCCAGTAGTTTATGCTTGTTCGTAGCGGTTTAAAATATCCTTCTTTAACAGAATTGATTTACATTTACTAAGGAATAAATGAAGCCTGTTCCACAATAAAAGAGCAGCTTCTGAGAAAGCACGACGGCCAGAATTCGATCTGACGTAAAACATTAAAACTGTTGAAGTCGCGTTATGTTCATTCCATTGTGTCCTATTAAGAACTGTGTGCAATCTGGTTTATTGTGATTATTAGCCTGGATTGTATTGTTTTTCCACAGTAGGCAGGTGTAATGCGTGTGGATGTAATTGGTCTTAGCGCGATGTGACCTTTCCATGTTGGTTGCTCGCTGTGATACAGTGCAGTGTCATCATTTTTATGGTGCCGTAAACTGAAGCTTACATGGATTGAGCCTACCACACAATGCGGGATTGAACACGATTGAACAAGACCCGAGGTAGATATGTATGATCGTCTTGATTGACATTATGACTGGCCCACGACTGACCATCTAACACTGCAACGACCAGTCCCAACTCCCGGGGGAGGGGGGCACCCAACACGTCGCCAGTATACGATCATTGACAGACAAATTCCACATTTTATGGCTATGCTTTGTGCACCAAAGCACGTTGCTGCACCAATGCGTTTTGGTAATTAAAGGTACATATTTAGAGCATGAGCTATGATTTAATTTCTGGGCAACTTTATGTCATTTTAATTAATTCTATGAATAACACAATTATGCTAGTGAATTAATCTATATCATATATCATGGAGACGTAGAAATTTTGCAAGTTAAAGGGTATATATTTGTTTGTATTCCAACTTGAAAACAGTATATTTTGTACATAATATCTAACATTATCAAGGATGGCATACTGGCAATGTATTGGGTGCCCACCCCCTGCCCCCGTGTTCCAACTGCAGACCATATGATTATGTAAACCTAGTTACTTTTGCAAACCAGGACTCACTACCTTTCTTTTGTTGCCAGACGTCAACAGTATGGCTCATTCCGTGCGAAGTCGTGTACAGTCAATTATACATCATGTAATGTGATAAACAACAAATAATAATTACTGAATATGAGAATGCACACTTAATGGAACAAAATATGCCGAACTAAGATAAATATACACTATTTATAACAACCAATCAAACTATTTGCGCAAGATGCCGATATATTAAAAGTAACAAATATTTTATCGATTGAATCCACAACAAATTCAAAGAAAAGCTGAACCTATGCAAATATGGTATAACTTCGTTAACTCGAACATCAGTAACTTGAATACACTTGAACCGTGAGCCCGGTCTGCCACGACAGTTCACGACTGTTTACTATTGATCATGACTGTTCACGACTGTTCACGACTGTTTACGACTGTTAACGGCTGTTCACGACTGTTCATGACTGTTTCACGGCTGTTCACTACTGTTCACAACTGATCATGACTGTTCATGGCTGTTCACGACTGTTTCACTGCTGTTCACAACTGTTCACGAATGATCACGACTCTTCACGATTGTTCGCGACTGTTTACGACTTTTAACGACTGTTCACGACTGTGCACGACTGTTCACGACTGCTCACGACTGTTCAAAACTGCCAGCCGGCTTCAGTCATATCCATTCAACATAACTTAACTATATGTTGTTCACTAGGTGGCAGCATGGTTTTCTCAGAAAAATAATACCAGTTTGGGACGCCATGACGAATTTAGCTGAACCAAGAACATAATCCGACGCCACACCCCGTTCGGATCGTATCCCCTTCCCGACCCAGCCGTGCTCTTACCAAGACAGACGCCCATACTCCGCTGGCCACCCACAGGTAGACGAAACTGCTGTGATAGCACGGATTCCAGTCGGGTAGAAACTTGTCCGAGCTACATTTGGCCGTGTAGTGTGACGACGTGTAGGCTATGTCGATGAGAGTGAAGCTCATCGTTGCCATGCCAACGGTGACGAGGGCCCAACCGAGACGTCGTAGCCAACGAAAGGGGGCGCTGTCTGAAAGAAGCCAGGACAATCATAATTCTAGACATTGTCGTATTGTACTGAGGAGAATTATGCCAAATTTCAAAAGAAAAATGTGTTCAGTTTAACGTGTAACGCATAATAATATAAATAAAGTGGATTCCGCTTAACATAATAATTTCGGGCGGAGCCAACTGTACAATGGATGCTAATTGAACAACTTATACAACATTATTTGATAAGACAAAACTACATGAATTATATTTACGACGAAGAAAACAACAACATTGTAGCTTTTTAACAATTTTGCAAGTTTTAATAATTGTTTAAGATTAAATAATGGGTTCAATTTAAACGTCCCATGGGTGTGCCGCATGCCCCACGGTAGGACCTCATGCCCCACGGTAGGACCTCATGCCCCACGGTAGGACCTCATGCCCCACGGTAGGACCTCATGCCCCACGGTAGGACCTCAGCAAAAATGGCAACAACGTTTCTCATAGAGTAGGTACGTTAACGAAAATAAACAGACAATTATGTAGCCAGAGGTTGTTTTCAGCACCCGACGTCCCAAACCCTATGTGTTTTGTCTTACGTTATTCTATGCCAATGTGACAGTAAATATCAACTGCATTTCTGACAAATTTTATAAATAGCATATGCATGGCTGTTGGACGCACACACAAAAAATACATTGCTTTTCATTTACCCGCGGCCCTTGCGTGTATAATGGAACGCTGCTAGGCTGCATTATTCAGTAGATGTTACGATAGAAGAAACTCGGGGCAATTGTGCGCTCCTTTGTCTCCAGTTAAGTGAAATGCCATCCTCGACAACTGACACAAACGATCACTCATCAGGAAACCCAATCGGCGCTGAAGGGCAATAAGAAATTAGTGTGATCCCACAGCGCGCTAAAAGTCAACGGTACAGCGTGAAACACTGGATGGTGTTTGCGGTTCGACGTGTAGAAGAATGTTGAAACCAGCGGTGAGGTTTCACTGTCACTCCAGGTGGACCCGCTTAGGTAAACACTGAGTTGGTTTTTTTTCTGTGTAGTCATAACAATCAACGCAATCATGACCTATAATTTTAGCCGCGTACAGTAGAAGTGAAGCAGCCATGGTCGATCTAATAAAGCCTGCCCAGCAAACGGTTCGACCTTTGAACTGGAAATGCACGAAACGTAAATAAAATAAATGAGCACAATACTTCTTATCGTTAAAACGAGTTGGTCTTATTCTCGGTAATTTTTTATTTTGTAATATAATGTTCTACTAGATACTAGAATGGTTATGTTCAACGTAGACAGCCAGCCAAAACACGTATAGTAAGCCCGAAACGTGTGTTTTAATTTTGCCGGAAACGGTCGAAATCGGTGAGCCCGCGAAAACCGGTGTTTACCGTCTACAGAGGAGGCGGGGCTTAATCCTCCGACCGCGTTAATGTATGCAAAACCAGATGATATCAACAACTTCTAAAACAACTATTACGACAGATAGAAAATATGGTATGGTATTATAGATAAGGTAGTACTATTACATTTTAGCCATATCCACGAAACAGTTCGTAGTAAGACGATTACAGTAGTGTCAATTGATGATATACGTTTTCGGCCGTTCATCTCCAGGTTATTATGTTCGATTGTCATTAACCGACGAAATGGTTGCTTTCAAATAACTTACGAATTAGTACCGAAGAAGCTTAGCAAAGAACAATCTGAACATCATTATATAGAGCACAAGTGAACGCTATTCGCCGTATCACCCCGTTCCGTGCCGGGTGGTTTGCTGGCTTGGTGAATTGTCAGTTGCCATGGTTGTTTATAAGTGACACGCGCTGACATTTCAAAGCTCCGCCTCTTCCAGCAAACTTGAGTTTTGTAAACATCGAAGTGTTGATTTCAAAATTGCTTCTACTTCATTTGGGCGACCAGCATTGTGTTAAAATATATAGTTTATACTATATAACTTGGTTTTACGATGCAAACGAGCAGACCACGTCGTTTTAACACAATGAATCATGTACTGTATTCATATTTAAATTGAATTTTTACTTTGAGTAGCGAGTACTGTTACTTAATGCCAAAGAGAGGCTGATATGTTGTACCGGGAGATAAATACGTTCACCTGCCACTCACCCTGACTGACGACTGACTCCATGATGATTAGCTGGTGCAGAAACACACTCGCTGAAACGTAGAACGACGAAGAAATAAGCATGATTAGCATTATATTATACGGCGAACGTAGACAATTGGTTAGCCAGGATTACATTGCATTGCACTGTAATTGATTTTGCCAAAATGTTTTATCTGTTTGCTTTCAAAGTGTGTTTTGTGAGCGTTATAAATGTGCTATGCAAGGGGGTAATTAAAGTGTGCTTATATGATAGGACGTCACGAGCTTCCAATTGCTCAGGCCCGTAGACAGCTTTTCACAAGGGGGTTAATTTTTCCCAATACAGACTACAGGGGCGCCACAAGTTCATGCTGGGACATATATTGTTAGTCGACTTCAGGAGGGTGCCACAAGTACTGTGCACAAAACACTTTCTACATATTCAATTGTTTCATAAAATAAGACAAAAGTAAAACGGTGATTAAATCCTTTAATTGTGCATTGAGATCGAAAGAAAAATACTGATACGCACGCACGCACGCACGCACGCACGCACGCACGCACGCACGCACGCACGCACGCACGCACGCACGCACGCACGCACGCACGCACGCACGCACGCACTCACGCACGCACGCACGCACGCACGCACGCACACACACACACACACACACACACACACACACACACACACACACACACATACTTCCTGGGTGAATTATATATTAAACAAAAGTTATTAAATTTAGAAAATAGTTCATGAATAGTGTGCATTATGAAAAGCACAGTCACGTGTCGAAGTCTAAATTAATGTCAGATAAGCGCAGTCAAATGTCGAGATCAAGTGTGATCATTCCCAGAAATTATGCAAGCCTTTGTGTAGAGTAAGAGGGAGATTGTGTATGAAAAACAGATCATTGTGCAAGTTTAGACAACCAATTAAAGAAAGCTAGCAGTACATAATGCTGGTTTCATGCCTTGCTGTATACACACGCCTTTATCTGTACTATGCTTTGCAATTAACTTGAAAAGTTAATTAATTCAATTAAAATTAACTCATCAATTCTCCAGTTAAATAAAATTAACCTCAGACTTTTCTCATGTCAATTAAATTAAATTAACCTCACACATTTCTCAGGTAAATTAAATTAACAATTATTTTTTTTAAATTAACTATTAATATATATATATATATATATATATATATATATATATATATATATATATATATATATATATATATATATATATATATATATATATATATATATATATATTGAATCATCTCCATTACTGACGCCAGTGCCGACGCCTCGTGGCATTTTTTTTTCAAATTAAATGCATTCAATGCGTAAGTGATTCTGACGATGTGACGCTCTAGTCCTTGTACTCAAGTACCTTTTTTGTTCTCCTGTAGCTTGACGAAATATTTTCTTCAGGAGTGGCAAAGCATAGTGCTTATTTTAATAAATCAAATTAATATAAAGGACACCAGCTACAAGACGAGCGCGAGAGAGAGAGGGAGAGAGAGAGAGAGAGGGAGAGAGAGAGAGAGAGAGAGAGAGAGAGAGAGAGAGAGAGAGAGAGAGAGAGAGAGAGAGGGAGAGAGAGAGAGAGAGAGAGAGGGAGAGAGAGAGGAGAGAGAGAGAGAGAGAGAGGAGAAGAGAGAGAGAGAGGGAGGGAGGGAGGGAGGGAGGGAGGGGGGAGGGAGGGAGGGAGGGAGAGAGAGAGAGAGAGAGAGAGAGAGAGAGAGGAGAGAGAGAGAGAGAGAGAGAGAGAGAGAGAGAGAGAGAGACGCACACACGCATGCAGTAATCCCGACACAAACGAATCACAACATTATATCTGCGTTGCTCGAAAATGATTACTGTGACATGGTCAACGACAACTTCCACGTAGCATACACTCACCGGCAGCTGTCCAGTTAACGAGAGCCCGGCTGATTACCTTGGCAGGGACACGATCGTCTCACAGTCGGACGTTGCGAAACACCCTTTTAGTTTAACAGAACTGTCTGGTTGTTGAAATTTGACCCCACCCTGTCGTACACGAGACTTTTGACAGATCATGCGATTGAAATGTGGCTATCTATTACATCTACGGCACTTCGGAAGGGTGGAGTTTATACCTTGCAAGCAGCAATGGATTGAAAGACGACTCTAATGTCATAACTCATTGGACAAACTGATTACCCACTTCCACCTCTGTGGTCGTGAAACCGTATCGTGTGTATAAATAAAGTAATACAGTAAGACGAAGGCAGTGTTGACAGCCAGAACGTGTTGCATTGAATTTCCTTTGGCAGTTAAATGGTGCAGTTGTCACAAACGGGCAGTTTACTTATTACTTGCATTATTGTTTTCTTTTAACAGGGAGACAATAGCACCGTGATTCTTGCGTAATGCCCCCGAGAAATTACTTAATGTGATTCAGAAATAAATATATTTAATTACAAATGGATTCACATGAAACCGTAACATGGCAGTAATGCTGGTCTAGACAAGCCCATTTTAGCATGTTATTTCCAGCTTTGGTTTAAATGTTTGATTTTGCCCGCTTGATCTCCCCCTTTGTCTCCCCCTTGGCCTCTCCCTTTGCCTCTCCTTGGTCTCACCCTTGGCCACTCCTTGGCTTCCCCCTTGGCCTCCTCCTTGGCTTCCCCTTGGCCTCTTCCTTGGCCTCCCCTAGGCCTCTCCCTTGGCCTCTCCCTTGGTCTCACCTTGACCACTCCCTTGGCTTCTGGAGCAATTGAAAGGGATATATGGTAATGCCTCCAGGTTGGTTGTTAAAATCCCCGGGGTTTTGGCCGGTGATCACTGGCAATCAAAGCAAAATTCCCAAAATAAGAATTCCTTTCTACTTTCTAAGTTATATCTAAACGTGTAACATTTCGTAACCTCACACATTCTAACACGCCCTGCGCCAACTGTGTGTAGGATGGGCATTGAATTAGATACTGTCAAGAGAGCGCGACGACCGTCGTATCTAGGTGGACACCAACGCTATTGAAGACGTCATCATTATTATTATTCCACTATTATTATCACCATGGCATTCTAAATATAAACACATTTACATTTGAAACGTGTACCTTGACCCACATTAATTACTGCAGTCATTTGCGCCGACAGCGCAATTTAGCCATATTCTGCAGCGACTCTTTGTAAGAATTAATTGAACCGTCAGAAGATTGTGCCAACTGTAAGTGTTGTCGACGCCACTTATTAATTTTTTATGAGAACACCCAAATGTGTTGCCGCCCAGGCTGTGTATGGGCACCTCTTGCTGTCTACTCAACGTTCAAACAGGCTGCTTCTATGACACTACTTTCTGTCGGCTGGTGCTATCTCGTCACGCCTCGTTGAACAAGCACCGATGGTGTGTAACCCGGGAGGCGTTGATCTTTGAGAGGGTAGGTTTGCGGTTAACATGAATGGCTGTTTGCGGGACCACACCCGCTTGAGAGAATCACCCAGCATAGTAGCGGTTCTATTCATGGTCCAAGTTGCTTTAAGGATATAAATATTACACTGAATTACTTAATGTGTAAATAACGCGTGATGACAATACACGAATATATATATATATATATATATATATATATATATATATATATATATATATATATATATATATATATATATATATATATATACATATGTGTGTGTGTGTGTGTGTGTGTGCGTGCGTGCGTACGTGCGTGCGTGCGTGCGTGCGTGCGTGCGTGCGTGCGTGCGTGCGTGCGTGCGTGCGTGCGTGCGTGCGTGCGTGCGTGCGTGCGTGCGTGCGTGTCCGGGGGGTAGTGTTCTGTCATCATTGAAACACTGCTAGTTCCCCGTACAAAGTTCGAACTGTGCATAGCTCACGGGACAGGTGTGAACTATGTAAATTACCCAGAGTCGATCTGTCGGTTTGTGTAAATCTTTACTCTGTCGAAACATGTTCTCCTCCCCATGCACGGTGATGTTTCCGATAGTATCTCTATATATTATTGTGTTACGTATCTGTTTTCCATCAAACGGGCACCGTGGGAATTACTTATCTGGATGTTATTGCGACTGACGCAGATAGCCACGTTATTAAAATTAAAATTCATGTTATGTAGTATAAACTATTATCTATTCTAACTTCTTGACCACAATTAATGGTTAATCTAATTTTACCGTTATCTGTACTGTAATTTGAACGTTTCTCCCCGAATATAATGTTTCCATTGCATGCTGAATGACAAGGTCGACATTCATCAACATATAACGGTCGAATGATATTTATTTTTAACTGTGATTCAACACATTTGGGCGGTCAAAATATTAGAATACATAATTATAGCTTATGCTATTTAATGTGAATTAAAAAGATAACAACGAACAATTGGTGATTCATCCGCCATGTTGACCACTTCACTTGCAAAGTGATTACATGTCACTGCGTCTGCGCGAGTCAGTGGTTTGTTTGTATACATGTAATTAACCTCGAGTCGTCAGCATGTCGTATACACTTCAGCATGTCGTATACACGTCAGCATGTCGTATACACGTCAGCATGTCGTATACACGTCAGCATGTCGTATACACGGTAAATACTCACATCGACTGTTTACCAATTTGCTTTCGCGCGCCAGGTGTAATTTACAAACAAATTTATTTGAAAAAGACCTTTCCTCTGGGTCTCCGGTATAATAACAATTTTGACACAAGGACAGACGACTAAAGGTCGTTCACAATAATAGACAATAACTATTCGTGTGAAGCGTATTATGGGGGCCACCGCGTACTAATCTGTTTATGTCGGTCGCATGCACGATCTGCCCACCATTACCAACATGTTAAAGTACTAATTCGGCGATAATACTTAGTACTCTTTGTACGAATAGGTTAATATCGACAATTGTGAACGGACTCCAATGGTGACGAGCTTCCACAACAGGTGCCTGGTCATTGAGATCGAACAAATTGCTCGAACATACCCACCACAATGCAATTACTGCAAATATTTATATCAATGTATGGCTGTTTTCTGCTTCACTTCCACTGCGTCATGCCCGCGAGAAGTGAATGCGGTTACTAAACGTGGGCGGTCGTCACCTCGCACAACCTCGTCCCAGGATCTACTCCTGGTTGCGTGATAACACCACGCAAGAGTGTGAAAGAGATCTCGACTGTGGAGGCAATGAAGCAGCGGCTTCTTCTGGAAGAGTTAATCGCGTTCTTTCCGCATAATTACTCGCGAACCATTAGCAATGGAATGATATACATTACTACGTCATAATTTCAATCAATATTACCGCCACCGCCACAGCCACAGCCATCGCCACCACCAAAGCCACAGCCACCGCCAAAGCCACAGCCACCGCCACACCCACAGCCACCGCCACCGCCACAGCCACCACCACCGCCACCGCCACCGCAACAGCCACAGTCACCGCCACCGCCACAGTCACTGCCACCGCCACAGTCACCGCCACCGCCACAGCCACAGCCACCGCCACAGTCACCGCCACCGCCACAGTCACCGCCACCGCCACCGCCACAGCCACAGCCACCGCCACAGCCACCGCCACCGCCACAGCCACAGCCACAGCCACAGCCACAGCCACAGCCACAGCCACCGCCACCGCCACCGCCACAGCCACCGCCACCGCTACAGCCACCGCTGGTGTTTCCGGTTTCGTACAATCGTACATTAACGTGCCATTATCCTAAGTACGGCGCTCTATTACATCCATAGCCAATTACATCTGAAGCCGGCGAGGTATTTAATTTTTACAGGATGCGAGCGTCTAGTTATCTATGCATTCGAATATTTGATAGATTTTAAGATGTTTTCACATGTTGCACAGCATCTTGCAAGAATCCTATATTATTCAAAAACTAGATATCAGCATTCCAGACGAAAATTCTTCGTCTCCCCGACACACCAACGTGGTGTTCGGATATTTTATAGAACGAAGCTTTGAGAGACGTCACCTTCATGCCACCGTCTTTCAAAAGGCTGCGGTGAACCAAAATTATCACAGTTTGACGTACCGACCATTTTTGCAGGTATACTCAAAATACCATCGCACCATTATTTGGTTTTAGACTTCGCTGACATGCAGTCCAGTGGTAACTACAATAGTATCAACTTTTTTCCATTAAATACTGCGACGTAAGTATTTGCCAACATATTGTGATCACATTTAGATACTTATATCCACCATCTGTCGCCTACCTACCTTCGCCGATACCCGCTTCGGCTGACGTCTGACGTCGCTGCTACCTCTCGACCAGACGTCCAACTCGCGACTGTCTCCAGGGGACGTTCGCGCCTCGGCGTGCAACGTCAGACAAGACGCGAACGCCGCCGCCTTGCGCACGGTTACGTGACGGAATTAACACAAAAAAGATGTTCGCCTCGACCCGCAAGTAATGTATTCACGTCACCACTTAATAGGACGTTCGCTCTTGTCAACATTCGTGCACCCGCACGTGACAAGTGTTGTTATATCTTAGCTAGTCAAGGGTTGTATTGTTTGTACGATTCCATATATAGAAAGAAAGCACTACAGCTTTTACCATTTTAAATCATTTATCGATTATTCCCTGTGCAGGTATTTCGTTAGATCCAACTCAGGACAGATACGAAGCGGCATACCCTACGTTAGATCCAACTCAGGACAGATACGAAGCGGCATACCCTACGTTAGATCCAACTCAGGACAGATACGAAGCGGCATACCCTACGTTAGATCCAACTCAGGACAGATACGAAGCGGCATACCCTACGCACCGATACCCTACGCAATGATACCCTACGCACCGATACCCTACGCATCGATACCCTACGCACCGATGCGCACAAATAGCAACTTTCTCGATAGCTCCATCCCGTCGACAGAGTCTACCAATAGCACTTTCTCGATAGCTCCATCCCGTCGACAGAGTCTACCAATAGCACTTTCTCGATAGCTCCATCCCGTCGACAGAGTCTACCAATAGCACTTTCTCGATAGCTCCATCCCGTCGACAGAGTCTACCAATAGCACTTTCTCGATAGCTCCATCCCGTCGACAGAGTCTACCAATAGCACTTTCAGCACGTTTTCCATAAAAAATGCACCATTATTAATCACTTAAACATTTATGTTATATGACAACGAGGTGAAAACATCATTTACCTTGCAGAATTGATGCACCATTTTCACTGATAATCGTTGTTATAATTATAAAGGCGTATGCCAGAAGCTCGGCATACAATGCGCTTTGAGAACGTACACTATCAACGACACGGGAAATTCGCACCACTGTCACGTGGTTGTGAATCATAATGTAAGCATCTCATTATTGGAGCGCACGAAATGACCTTTTGTTGATATATATTAAAACTTCCAGTGATCCACAACGTTGAAATGTGTACGAAGGCAACAACAAATGCTCGTGTATTCCACACACTTTTAACAAAAAACGAAGGCAGCTAAAATGGCTAATTTTTTTACACCAACTTCATAATGGCCTTTTTTAAAGCAATAGAGAACGTAAGTCTCGTGATCGGTTTTCAGGTCTAGAGTCCACTGGCGACTTCGGATGTGTTGATGCCTGTGTAAGGAATAAGATTATATTTTGTTTTTGGGTGTACTCATAGAACTGACACCAAATGGTATAAATTTATCTGGTTTCAGACCGATTAAAATAGGTTGAAGGTGTGTGAAAAGCTTTATATGTAAACGTTTTCACGGTAATCGTTTGATAGTTATTTACAACTGGATACCGTGTCGCGCACTGCCGGCATAGCAACACCTATATGAATAACACATCTGTTTACGTTACTCAAAACAGTCTGTTTGGGGGCATGGTTTTTGTGGGCTTATGTGCATTTAGACACCTTGATAGGCGTATATATTTAAAGATTTTTCGACTGATTTCACACGTCTAAATGAGCAGTTTTAGCGATAATCCGTGGTATGTTTTTAATATCTGAGGCGAGAACCGACATTTACATAATTATTTCAGGGACGATTAATTGGGAAATTACGGTCCAAAGTATATTACAGCATCAAATACAGTGAATAGAAAATAATTAAATATATAGTTTAAATGCTGTTTACTGTAAATTATGTAACATGTTCTGAAAAAGGTAATAATGTAATTCCCAATTGATTACTACACAATAAATAATTGTAATAACTATACCTTCCACACTGTTAAATGTTATCACTTACAAGGTGTGCGTGCGTGCGTGTGCGCGCGTGTGCGTGCGCACACACTACGCACTCAATATATCAAGGCGGCCCATTTATAAAACACATAATTATATACAATTTATTACAAAGCTATTGATTCATGTAGCATGTTAAATCACATAATACTGTGTAAAGAAGAAGTTGAAGATTGTCATTGTTTGTTGCACTCTCATTGTGTTTTATTATATTCACAGATGGCATAGCACAATAGTATCTCTCGCACCACAAATTGTGTCAGTTTTTCTGTAAATAATCTTCGTCTCCATAATAGAATTTTTTTAAGG
Source organism: Lamellibrachia columna (assembly GCA_963662155.1). Taxonomy (NCBI): domain Eukaryota; kingdom Metazoa; phylum Annelida; class Polychaeta; order Sabellida; family Siboglinidae; genus Lamellibrachia; species Lamellibrachia columna. The sequence continues at coordinate 31,685,598 of OY759270.1, forward strand.
CTTACTATGCAGGCTGGAAAGTTGTAATTCCAAGACCAGATTTTGCTAACTGTGCTGAAGTTCTGCCTCGGCTGCAGGGAATTGGACTTCTCTGAACAGTTTGATGTTAGCAGAGCCACCATCTCAAATGTGTTTCACATTTTTATAGTGTATGAACATTGAATGAACACTGTATGAACAATGAATGAATCATTTGAAAGAATTTTGTCTTGTGTGTTTTTACAGTAAAACCACAGATTCAATTAACTTCATTGCCAAAATCGAGGGAGAGGAATACATGTGCATAAAGATTACCTTGTATATGATTGGACATTTAACAGTGTGGAAGGCATAGTTATTGCAATTTATTGTAGTGTTTCCTGGACTTTTTTTTCAACGATTGTCTTTATACTTTCACAGCACATTAAACATCAATTAACTGACCTGGTGTGGAAAATGAATATACGTCGTTAAAAATACACACACAAAAGTCATACCCCTCAATTTCAACCCAGCCTATTGGCTGATTTTGAAAGATTCATTTTACTATGCAAATGCGCTCAAAAAAAGTCACGCATTACACGCTAGTGTCACATTGAAAGGGACTAATGGCGGACGGATCCTGGCTGTGTCTGTGGCCGTACTCGAAAACAACGGCCTCCATCACGCCAGCAGGTCAACCCGAACAAATGTTGCACTGAACTCTGACCCAGTTACCACATCAATCAGCGGGAAGCGTTGCTAAGAATTATCTCGGTTTCATCCATTTGTGTTTGATAAATATCCGATACTTTGATGACCATACACACATCTGACGCTACTGGCGCCACTGCCGCTGCAGTGTGGAGTAGTCAACAGGTGGCACGAGAATGACCAACCCTTTCGTAGGGGTGACGAGTAAAGGGGTTTTACTGCGTACGAAGCGCACACGAGACAAGCAATAACACCGATAGATAACTAGAGCATTGTCTCGCGGAGAACCCGGTTAGCAGGCCAACTAAATGATTACAGTGTGCTTTATTAAACGACACGACAATTACTGGGGTCTTTCGAGTTGACGCCGCCATGTATTCAGCTACGCAACGCCACTGCTTATGACTTCGGTGTAATCGAGACCTACATTAAGAGTCTCCAGCGTTGCGGTTATCATTGTTGACCATGCGTGAGACAAGCGTACGTGAAATGAGAAGCCAGGCGTGGGAATCTGGCTATTCACTTCGTGTACTCGGTGTATCGAAGGAGCGTCCATCTGGTAATGCCATTTAAGACAGATTTATACCACATTCTGATAGTTTTTATCGTGACCATATCTGTTCTAACATCTTTGCCGCCCATGTGTGTTGTTAATATAGTTTGATCGTTATCTGTTTTATTTGAATGTCCCGAATGTTCTAACATCTTGGCCGCCCATGTGTGTCGTTAATATAGTGTGATCGTTATCTGTTTTATTTGAATGTCCCGAATATTCTAACATCTTGTCCGCCCATGTGTGTCGTTAATATAGTTTGATCGTTATCTGTTTTATTTGAATGTCCCGAATGTTCTAACATCTTGGCCGCCCATGTGTGTTTTTAATATAGTTCGACTGTTATCTGTTTGATTTGATTGTCCCGAATGTCAAGTACGTTGACATTAAAGGAAAACGATCAGATTGCATTCAAAACGTTCTAAATGGCACAAGAAAGCTACTGGCTATTAATAGTGATTGAAGTCAATGCCCTGTCATGTCTTTCTATCCTGTTGTCATTTACACAGTCAACGTGTACTCTGGCCAATTAGTTAACGCCCTCTGACAGAATGAGTAATGTCTGAAATGTTGACATGTTTTGTGTTAACACCAGTTGGTGTGAACATCTACAGCCAAACATACATGGTGTATTGCAGTTGGTCTAATTCTGTTTACAAGGTATACCCCAGTTACTCTACATGATAAATGTGATGACCTCTGTTTATACAATACTCTGTGTGACCCTTTACACTTGCCCCCTTCCTTGCGAGCAAGTACTTTACACTTGCACCTTTCCTTGCGAGCAAGTACTTTACACTTGCACCTTTCCTTGCGAGCAAGTACTTTACACTTGCCCCTTTCCTTGCGAGCAAGTACTTATGCACGTGAACGACTAATGAATCTAATAAATTATATGTAACTATCAAGTATCAATGAAAAAAATATTATTCAAAATCTTTGACAATGAATAATTAGTATATGTAAGAGAGCTGATGAAAAGGAGGCGGCTTTTGAAGATGACAATCAGAAAGGACGTAGCATTTGGTTTGTGGACCGAGAAAATGCATTCGATACAATGCCAAGTGAACTAGCGTTTGTAGTTACGAGATTCATGGATGTTGGAGAGGCAGATGTTACAATGGCGGAGGAAATGCTTAAAGAATTAGCTAACAGCGGTGGTGCGATTTGAGGGAGAGACATTAGAATAGTTTGGAGTGGACGTAGGCCTCAGGCAGGGAATTGTCTTGAGTGCCCTTCTTTTTTTTTAAAATGTGTCTGAAAATTAAGAACTGAAGAAGATGCTGTATGCTGATGCAGCATGAAGAACTGAAGAAGATGCTGTATGCTGATGCAGCATGAAGAACTGAAGAAGATGCTGTATGCTGATGCAGCATGAAGAACTGAAGAAGATGCTGTATGCTGATGCAGCATGAAGAACTGAAGAAGATGCTGTATGCTGATGCAGCATGAAGAACTGAAGAAGATGCTGTATGCTGCTGCAGCATGAAGAACTGAAGAAGATGCTGTATGCTGATGCAGCATGAAGAACTGAAGAAGATGCTGTATGCTGATGCAGCATGGAGAACTGAAGAAGATGCTGTATGCTGATGCAGCATGAAGAACTGAAGAAGATGCTGTATGCTGATGCAGCATGAAGAACTGAAGAAGATGCTGTATGCTGATGCAGCATGAAGAACTGAAGAAGATGCTGTATTCTGATGCAGCATGGAGAAGGGCGGATGGTATTATGTGGGACAGAAAGTTGACTGAAGAAACAGCTAAAAGGAAAAGTGTTGGAAGCCTGCGTTTTACCAGCCTAACACTTTCACCGACAGAGACACAGAAGGAGAAGACATTAGTAGCAGAGAACATCTGAGATCGGAGAATACGTTAAACGAGAAGACAGCAGGAAGATGGGGGAATTAAGAGAAGAGATCATATTGAAGGAACACTTGAGGATGAAGGTAGTTGGGAGCAGACTGCGAAGGGCGGGATACAGACATAGAATGAGTGAGGAACGATTGACAAAGAAAGGATGGGAAACAGAAGAGGTTGGCAGAAAGAGAAGAGAAACAATTAATGGAGGGACAGTGTTAAGAGAGATCTCGAAGAAAGGGATTCGACCCGGAGGTGTGAACCGTCATTGACGCATCCAACACGTGGAATCACTGAAGTCGCGAGATGGGTGTAGACCAACTTCACTTAGATAATTTCGTGGTCCGGCACCAGACCCGATGCAACTGGTGCGACTGCATCGTCCCATTACAACTGCACTGTGACTTGTTTTGTGTATGTGATAAGAAATATTGCATCGATTAAATCGTAGGCTTCGATCCGGCTCTGATGATAAAGTTTGAAGAACATATTGTGACAATTTCTTAATAAATACAATATTTTAAAACGTTAGTGTTTTCCCTCTTCGTAACTAACAGCAATATATATATATATATATATATATCGACTTCTCTGGGAAGCATCAAGCCAAGCTGCAATGACTGAAGACAATTCGTTCAGATATCCACCTCTGTCTATAGCCAGGTACTCATTTATACAGCTGAGTGAACTGCGGCAACGTGGAATGAACGAAATTGCCAAAGCTTTGAAACTGCAGCAAGAGGAATCGAAGCCGGGTTCTTTCGACTGAGAGCCCGACGTTGTAACAGCTACACTACCGCGCCCCACAATAGTTATTGATTCAGGCGGGCGAAAATGTAAATACCAGACTTGTTGGCAAATCAAGTCTCAATTCAATGACCTGCAAGTCCAAATGAAATCTCGAATCATCTCTCTGAATTCCAAGTCAAGTCAAGTATAAAAAAACAGCCTCTGTGACTCGAGTCCGACTCAAGCCACAGCCTCTGTGACTCGAGGCAACTAGTGAGGTAAATACATTGTGATGATTGTATAAATTATTAATACATATACTGCATTTTCACAATTTATTAACATGTTTGCCACATTATTAACATATATGAGGGGTGTGTGTCAGGAAGTGGGAGGTGGGAGGTTAGTCCTAAAAATGGTGTCTGGATCTGGTCTTAATAAGGCCTCTGTAGACAGCCTTTGTTGCCATCCTCTTCAGTAATCCCCCAACACCATCGCATGGCCCTTTGCTCTGTGAAGTGGCAAATAAATGTCATTCAGCTTCAAACCTAAAGTCCACAGAATGGTAGCACAAGTTCATGAAGTTCTTACAGTTCTTGTATTGACCTGCAAAACCATCTGAGAAATAGAACACTTTCTTTGGCTTCTATCCGAAAATCTCCTCAAGGAACAGAAGATGTTGTTGAAACAAACGGACTGTAATAGTCTCATGTGTCAGGCAGATACAGAAACACATGACACATGCTTTGACACTCCGTTCTCCAACCAGTAACAAACATGGGTGGATGGTAGCTTGAAAATTTTTCCAGTGATATGACTGGACTTCATCTTGCATTACAAAAGTGAAGTTCTCGGCAAAATCACCCACAACAAGTACCTCCTTTTCACCCAGCATGTTGTCTCACAGGTCTTGATAGTATGATGTTTGTACTTTAGCAATGAAATTATGAAGGATGATATGTTGGAGATGTTCAGTGAAACTTTGAATGAATTCATCAACTGACTGATGGATGGTTTCTGATGTTGATCTGTCTGTTTTGGTCCACTTTCGGTTTTTCAATTTCGTCAAATGCATTGACCATCGAGCAGCAGTTCTTGAAAGATCTCAACACATGGACACTGATTGCACTTCTGGAGGAGGCAGTCCAGTGAAGTATCATGTACATGTGATTTACCATAACAATCAGGCATATAAAATAAATGTTATTTTGACGTATCCGCTAGCTACAGATCATCATACTATTTATACAAATATTAAGTATACCAACATATACAGATAATTACCTTATGGGCAGAGAATATGCAGAGAACAAAACGCAGCACATTCTAGTAAGGCAGCCCCCATTTGCATACTGACAGATCATGTGACTCCTTTAGTTCTTACCACACGACTAGAGTGACGTGAGATGATGGTGCATTTAAAATGCCATAACTTTAGTACTGCAATGCGCATGATAACACTTTCAGTGATTATTTCCAAATATATATGCTTCAACATAAAAAAATCAACAAAATCTGAGGTTACATGATTTTTGCGAGGTCAGGTCAAATATTAAAAAAACACCATGTTTTTAACATTCTTGCTTGTGTTTTATTGTCTACACAGATACATTTATCATAGCCTTAAAATGACATCAACATCACATCTGTATTTTACCTAGTAGAGGAGTTATAACACCTGGAAGGTCGTTAGGTAGTCAAGGTCGGGTCAAACTTTGATGAACTCTATCGCTGGAAAGGAAGGTCACATTGATCTAAAATTTGGGTGCGAACATTGACTCGCGAACATAAACTAACACACAAAATTTTTATCAAAATTTAAGGTGGTCATGTAAATTTCAGCGTGTTTTTGATTGATTTGGCATGGAATGCCCGTGAGCAAGTTGGAGCCCCTGAGGTGCCGTGTGCAATAGAACTGGGTAGACCATCCTCATTAGCCTTGATAGGCAAGTGATCTAAGGGATTCAACTCTACTAGAAAATGAGGAGAGGAGCTCCGAAGGCGATTTGATGTCAACCTTGATGTCACCGTTGAAGTCAACCTACCTTGATGTCACCGTTGATGTCAACCTTGATGTCACCGTTGAAGTCAACCTACCTTGATGTCACCGTTGATGTCACCGTTGAAGTCAACCAACATTGATGTCAACCTTGATGTCACCGTTGATGTCAACCTTGATGTCACCGTTGAAGTCAACCTACCTTGATGTCACCGTTGATGTCAACCTTTGCCAGATACGATTTTTGTTGCCAAAAACGTTTCGCTAGTTGTTGTGGACATTACAGAAATTATAGTAATATTAAAACTTAAAAACTGAGAAGTCGTTTTGTAATTTTTCTTAAACAATATCTTTAATCATCATAAAACTATATTGACAACATTGTCAAACATGGCGGACGCTGTAACTACAAAACCCGCTAAATGGCATAATTGTTTTGAATAGTTGAGAATCCCTAGATGGATCACAGGACATGATACTATCTTATCTTCTCTCGCAAACTTAGTGCATATATATATATATATATATATATATATATATATATATATATATATATGTATGTATGTATGTATGTATGTTTTTATGTATGTATGTATGTATGTATGTATGTATGTATGTATGTATGTATGTATGTATGTATGTATGCATGTATATATATATATCATATAAGCGATATAAAGATAATTATTCAAAAAGTCATTTGGTCAATCATGTGGTCGTATCATCAGTGACATGAAAACTACTCGCACTTTCAAATTTTGTGCATGCATTTTGCATGCACAAATTTTATGTGTTCTTGCCAATAAAGTATTTCATTGATGTATATATAAGGGCCTAACCATGTACTTAGACATATAATTAGAACTAACTGTTCATTCTGAACATGACAACACATTGAAAATAACATATGTTGTGTCATGTAAACATTTAGGATAGTTTATTTGCATGAACCCGGTCAGCTAATATCGTCATTGATAAAGTTCGTCATTTATTCCCTCATATAGTTTTCAGTCTTGTATAGTAGAGTCATCCGCACATGGTATAATATTGTTGCTCTTTTTTACATAGCAAGTAAGATAAC
>OY759270.1:31694988-31742488 GCA_963662155.1 Lamellibrachia columna
GTAAACACATCGCTCAAACGCCTTCCTCGATTCATCCCCAGTAAACACATCGTTCAAGCTCCTTCCTCGATTCATCACCAGTAAACACATCGCTCAAGCGCCTTCCTCGATTCAGTTTTTTTCTCGCTGTTTTTTTTTCCGTTTTACAAAAATCATATCTAGTACAACATGCTAGCTCGTTTGTGGAAATGTTTTTTTGTTTTTTGATAACATTTTCGGACAACCTATTTCATTATTTTGTTCATAATTTGACGTAAAATGCAAATGCGGCTCTATATATTATGAGTGTAGTGTACTCACACTGTCGCAAATTATCCGATCTAACGATCGAAGTCAATTCCTTCGATGAATTTAAAAGCACTTTTCTAGAATCTGGCCCCACCCCACAATGTATATTTATCAACGGAACTTGTAAATGATTAAACATTAACATTTAATTACCTTTTGTGGTGCTCGAATTTATATATTTCACTTGCTTTGAGCGATATGTTTACTCTTGTATTTGCAACATGACGCTGAACCAAACTACACTGTGTTTAGCAACATTCAACCGGGAACCTAAATATTAAAAGTACAAATTGAACATGTAGTTTTATATTATCCACCAGAGGCGCCACGGGTTATGTCGGGTAGCCGCTATCAGTGCTGGCCATACCTCGCAGTCAACGCCGAAGAAGCCGGTGGGGCAGGAGCAGCGGTAGACGCCGGTCTGGTACACGTGTCGACAGATGCCGCCGTTTTTACACGGATTGACACACTGCTTCGGCTAGAAAATAAATCTTATTTTGAAAACTACACGGGATTTTTAAAGAGCATATTTCCACAAGAATGAAATTATCCACAACGTCATGCGTGTTTTCTACGATTGCCTCAAGTTACATAACACAAGGGCAAGGCGTCGGTATGCATTACTATAACAGCCAGTGTTAGGCCTACGTCGACATTTCGAGAGTTGGATTCTAAGAAGCAATCAAGATATTGACTGGCAGCACCAAGTACTAAGGCATAGATGGATGTTTCTGCGATAATGGTTGGTATCCTGAAATTTGGTAAATATTATTATCATGACAGTCACTTACGAACTACCAAGTAATCCCGCATGGGTATTTGTGCTATTTAGAAGTAATTATATGTGACAGAGAAGTGAAGAAGGGGGAAGTGTTGGAGGCTTGTGGCATAAATGGAATAATACACAACTTGGCAATAACGATACAGTTATGTTCCGTTACGGGTTTGGCAGTTCCTTACAAAACATTCATTATTACAAACAAACGCAAACAATATATATCGCAAATCTGGTGAATAAAAATGGAAGAATTTTGATAAACATATATCTTCTGTGTGTAAACAAACAATATCAACAACTTTGTTGTTGCGTCTTGTTATTTACTATCGTGCGATCTATAATCCATCGTGCGCTATATAATCCATCGTGCGCTATATAATCCATACCTTTGAAAACGTATAATATAAAACCATCAAAATAGTTATATTGGGATTTTAGATTTGCGTGCTCAACTAACTTTCATGTTGAAGTTTAAATATCCATATTTCAGCAAATGTGCGTCTCGAACTAACCAATGTAGTGGATACAGAACCTTATACCCCATTGGGCGGATCAGCATTTTGGAGCTAGTGAGTCGATGCGGCGAGTTGAAGCCGAGCCAGACCATCTTGTCCCAGCCAAATCTTCCCGTGGCAATGCCGTTTATGTTCGTCGAACTGCAGATGACCTTGAAAGTAAAAGCAAAAGTGACAAATACAAAATAAATGAAGAAGAGAAGAAGGCCACTGAAGAGTGGAGTGAACAAATCTGAAATGATACTCAGCTTCCGTCGGTAATTGAACATACTGGAGGCTTGGACATATGCAAAATTCAGTCAGTCAGATAGTCAGATAGTCAGTCGGTCGGTCGGTCGGTCGGTCGGTCGGTCGGTCGGTCGGTCGGTCGGTCGGTCGGTCGGTCGGTCGGTCGGTCGGTCGGACGGACGGACGGTCAGTCAGTCAGTCAGTCAGACAGACAGACAGTCTGTCAGTCAGTCAGTCAGTCAGACAGTCAGTCAGTCAGTCAGTCAGTCAGATAGTCAGTCAGTCCGACAGTCAGTCAGTCAGACAGACATTCAGTCAGTCAGTCAGTCAGACAGATAGTCAGTCAGTCAGTCAGACAGATAGTCAGTCAGTCAGTCGGACAGACATTCAGTCAGACACTGAGTCAGTCAGTCAGTCAGTCAGTCAGACACTCAGTCAGTCAGAGGGCAACAGCGAATGAATCCTACGGATGGTGTGTCTCGGGAAGCGGGGACAGTGTACACACGTCATCGGCGTCGGCCCACCACCAGCCGCCGCTCTTCTTGTTGACGACGGCGGCGCAGCGACTCAAACTGCGATCGTTGTCCGGCGTCCCGAACATCGACTTGTTGGAGTACTTGAACGAGTCCTCCGTGATAATGGTGCGAACAATCTCTTGACCGAATGTCATCATGTAGTTCTGGTCCTCCGAAGATAACTGAGACAAGATTTAATGAGATTTAGCAATAAGTAACATAATATTTAACAAGGTTCAACAAGACTTAGCATAATATATAACACCATTTACCAAGATTTTACAAAACATGTAACAGTATTTACCCAGCTTTAACATAATATTTAACGTAATACTTAACATAATATTTAACAGGATATTTCACATAATATTTAACGTAATATTTAGCATACAATTTAACATAATATTTAACATAATATTTAAAATAACATCTTACATAATATTTAGCAATATTTAACAATGTTTAACAGGATTGCCAGTCAAAACAAAACCTAGATGATAAGTGGACAAGAAAGTGGACAAGAAAGTGGACAAGAAAGTGGACAAGAAAGGGGACAAGAAAGCCAGTGGTTTATGTAGGGTCGAACGGTTGTGCATAACAATAATTGTATAAACAATTCTCATTAATCTGGGACTAGTTGCAGTGTAACACTACTTGCAGTGTAACACTACTTGCAGTGTAACACTACTTGCAGTGTAACACTACTTGCAGTGTAACACTTCAGCAAGGTTATTAGTTGTACTTTGATATGTGTTGCGGAGCAATTTGTCGCCGACCAACATATCACTTTTCGCGAATGGTATTAGAGGAATACCCATGAATTGTTATACACAGTTAAACTGTGATCCTTGATTAAGTATAATCACCAGCTCCTATAGAAGTACCAAATAGACTATGCATTCCCAGCACTTTCTGCGTGGCCGCTACTCTGACCCCATGATTTTTTTTGCATCCTGGAAAAATATTCAAGAACATGGAATAGGGCACAATTACGCGCTACGACACGCCCAGGTTTAAATGTCTAGTTGCTGTGTAGGAAGACAGAACCCGGGTTCTTTTGGTGACAAGTAACGGGAAGCATTTTCTACGTTGATTCGTCTGGAAAACAAAATTGCATGATTTGACGAAAACCCCACTGAATGTGGGTGACAAGACGACAATTAAAGTGTGCAGTGTTTATTAGCGTATCGGGTGGGAATGACTGACTGAATTGTTTAACTAGTTTCAATAGGAGACAATAGTGTACTGTGTAATAGGAGACAATAGTGTATTGTGCTCACCTTAAAGTCTCCGTACTCGGCCACCCCGACCTGTTCAGTGTGTGTACCCTTCAGTTCAATGCGCAGATAAACTCCCTGTCGGAGTAGACCGGTCATGTTATAAATGTTTTCGTTTCCGAACCACATCTCGGCAGTAGGGCCATGCTTGCCAAACCCCCTCTTGTACGACACCCAGCCACGGTTGAAGTCCAATTTGCCTTCGTTGCGTCGCTGTAGCACCGTCCAACCGCCTCCCTCGTTCACCTCACAGCACAGGACGGCAGTTAAAGGCATACACAGGCCGGCAGTTAAAGGCATACACAGGCCGGCAGTTAAAGGCATACACAGGCCGGCAGTTAAAGGCACACACAGGCCGGCAGTTAAAGGCATACACAGGCCGGCAGTTAAAGGCATACACAGGCCGGCAGTTAAAGGCATACACAGGCCGGCAGTTAAAGGCATACACAGGCCGGCAGTTAAAGGCATACACAGGCCGGCAATTAAAGGCACACACAGGACGGCAGTTAAAGGCACACACGAGTTAAAGGCGCACACGAGATGTCAGTTAAAGACACACACAGGACGGCAGTTAAAGGCACATACAGGACGGCAGTTAAAGGCACACACGAGTTAAAGGCGCACACGAGATGTCAGTTAAAGACACACACAGGACGTCAGTTAAAGGCTCACACGAGATGTCAGTTAAAGGCTCACACGAGATGTCAGTTAAAGGCTCACACGAGATGTCAGTTAAAGGCACACACGAGATGTCAGTTAAAGGCTCACACGAGATGTCAGTTAAAGGCACACACGAGATGTCAGTTAAAGGCTCACACGAGATGTCAGTTAAAGGCACATACGAGATGTCAGTTAAAGGCTCACACGAGATGTCAGTTAAAGGCACACACGAGATGTCAGTTAAAGGCTCACACGAGATGTCAGTTAAAGGCTCACACGAGATGTCAGTTAAAGGCACACACGAGATGTCAGTTAAAGGCACACACGAGATGTCAGTTAAAGGCTCACACGAGATGTCAGTTAAAGGCTCACACGAGGAGGCAGTTAAAATAAAATTATTGTATAGTTGACGCCGCTTAACAGCATCGCGGGTAGCAGAATCAGCCGTAGAATCTACACGGCTGGGACGGAATCACTCCATATTCACGATTTATTAAAAACACGCCGCTCAATAGAATCACATCACATAATAATTAAAATATGAAGCATAATATTGTTAATTTAAGTGTACTTTGAGAACCATTATACGAAACCCACCAACTAGTTCCGTATCAGTTAACCATTGAAACTCGTACGTTCCTTCCAAACGATTTGCACATTTGACCTACTTCGCACGACCCGCTGATACGCTGATTGCCGGTCAGGTATAGCCACGCCGGGCCGCTCTGACTCACCGCCCCGTAACACTCCGCCTCAGCACAGTTCCGAGGCCGGCACTGGTTGTGAGCGGGCGGCTGTCCGACCACCGTAGTCGCCAGCAGGAGCGGTGGCAGCAGGCGACGCAGTAGTAGCAGGAAGAACATCGCCGCCTGATACCCTCGTATCACGGACACTGTTGGATGGATCGATGACACCAAATCAAACGAGATCAAACAATTCGTTATCACCATCATTAGTCGGCCGGGGCGGGAGCATTGACCAGCCATTTCAATAAAGGTCGTTATCCATTAGGGATTTAAGGTCAGCCACTACCAAATCAAGTTTTCCTTCTATTTGTCTTGCCATGGGTGGCCGTGGGTGGCTGTGGGTGTCCACAATATGAATCTTGACTCCGGTTGTTCTTTGCAGCCAACACGTTCGTGTGGAAAACAGCTATATGTGTTTAGCCGATGCTGTCTCTCGGGTTAATAGGCCACAAAGTTTCACGGAAAACCGTCTCGCCAACACTCCACTCAACACAATATGACACTACATTCCTTTGCGGTATATTTACATTCGATGATGGTTAATCTGACGTTGCTTGCGAGTAACATAATGCGAAAACAGTGCGTGTAATTTACGCAAGACAACGTAGAACGTAACCTTGTATAGTAAGTCAGTCGCCACATCGAAACATAAAACCATTCAGCGTTGGTTGTCTGTATCATTGGTATATATGGTTCAGTTTATAATAAATCGGGACAATCCCGTTACTAGAAGACAATCAAGACGGGAAAACATAGGAAAATGGCGTAGGGAGAACCGAGGACTCAACAACAGAAACTACTGAACGACACGTCACAAACCACAGCTCTGCCAATTAAAACACAACAAATACCTTTACGGAATTCTCCCGCGAACAGGTGCCACACTAACCGGTGACGTCACACGCAAGTGTTGGTGTTGCCTTTTGATTACGTCACGCGATATTTTTATTAGATTGCACAAAGGACTTTTAGGCATCCGCCTATGTTTCGAAACAATGACCTTTTGTATGTGTGATTCGCTTAATAATGTACATTGCAATAATGTGTTGTAATACCGTCGGGCAAACACGGTCATGTAGTTTAAATCCACCTACGTCTGAATGAATTTATCACCGTTTATTTGTAGCGATTGAAAATGTAACGTGATCGCATAGGTTGTTTAAAGCGAAACAAAAGTAATTTTTGGGGGTTATCCACCTAAAAGAGATAATAAAACCTAACCATGTGCAACTAAAATCAAGAATTACACGCCACTGATTTACTCAGAATGTGGTCTAAAAATGGGAGATTCCGAGCATTTCTCCGAACGACCGAGGACTGACATGTTTACAAGCGCCACCGATAAACGAGTAGTTATATGAAATCGGGGTAACCTAGACTACAAGTGATGTTTCGGGGAGGCCGGCACAGACAGAACCAACACAAAGTCCCAGACAAACGTGTTATTTTGCCAGAAAGAGGACTAGTTTAGTAAACAAAGGCCAACATATGTTACATAAGTTGAGTTTGGCAAGCGAATATTATAAGAATGCCAAACTCGTGACGTAGTGTTATCTAACAGTATGGCGCGGCCCATGAAATTAAGATGTTGTGTGTTTAACCAGGTTTTCCTAGTAAACCACTGGCGTGATATTCTTTAAAACTGTAGTTATAAATTGTTATGTTTTAGTTAATGGGTGCATAGGCCGAATGCCATGACTTTTTCGCTTTAACGTAGCTATGTTGATACATTCATAAAACTCTCAATTGATTTAGTCTATCGCAAATCCAGTTCGTTATTGTCCAAATATGTAGTGTGTGAATAGTTTAAGTAATGTGAATAGTTTAAGTAATGTGAATAGTTTAAGTAATGTCCGCAGTCGTTTTAATAAAAAGTGCGTATTTTTTTTAAATCATCGAAAGATTTGACTTTAGTCGGTAAGGTACAAAATAGCGGATATCCAAAACGTTAAACATTTTAGGCTGATCACGAGCGTGACTTCCATCATCTCGCCGATCAAGTGACAAAGTTATGAAATTTCACCACTGGGCGAAATTCTTGAGTTTTCAGCGTTTCCATTTTCACTTCAAATAATTCTGGATCAAGTATTGAATAGTTTGTCTGATGATTTCACAAAAAACTGCACAAACGAGCTAGTATGTCGTAATGGATACTAGATAGGTTTGAAATTTTGCTATTTATTTGATGAGACTAAAAAAAATCGAATTGAATCGAATTGAGAAGTTTCAAGAGCCATCATGATGCACTTGGTAATACTGGTAAGTCTACATTCTCGGTGACAGTTTACGCTACTTTCAAGAAGGATTTTCGCGATCTTGCTTTCTGGGAATATTTATTGGCACCATCTTAGAAAACTCGTTTGCTGCTGACATCGGGTGGTACGCTAGCCAATACGCCACCACCGTCTGACATCGGCTAGCCAATACGCCACGTCTGACATCGGGTAGTACTCCAGCCAATACGCCACCACCGTCTGACATCGAGTGATACGCTAGACAATACGCCACCACTGTCTGACATCAGGTGGTACGCTAGACAATACGCCACCACCGGCTGACAGCGGGTGGTACGCGAGACAATACGCCACCACCGGCTGACAGCGGGTGGTACGCTAAACAATACGCCACCACCGTCTGACTTCAGGTGATACGCTAGACAATACGCCACCACCGTCTGACATCGGGTGGTACGCTAGACAATACGCCACCACCGGCTGACAGCGGGTGGTACACTAGCCAATACGCCACCACCGTCTGACATCGGGTGGTACGCTAGACAATACGCCTCCATCGTCTGAAATCGGGTGGTACGCTAGACAATACGCCACCACCGTCTGACAGCGGGTGGTACGCTAGACAATACGCCTCTACCGTCTGACTTCGGGTGGTACGCTAGACAATACGCCTCTACCGTCTGACTTCGGGTGGTACGCTAGACAATACGCCATCACCGTCTGACATCGGGTGGTACGCTAGACAATACGCCACCACCGTCTGACATCAGGTGGTACGCCAGACAATACGCCACCACCGGCTGGCAGCGGGTAGTACGCTAGACAATACGCCACCACCGTCTGACATCGGGTGGTACGCTAGACAATACGCCACCACCGGCTGACAGCGGGTGATACGCTAGACAATACGCCACCACCGTCTGACATCGAGTGGTACGCTAGACAATACGCCACCACCGGCTGACATCGGGTGGTACGCTGGACAATACGCCACCACCGGCTGACATCGGGTGGTACGCTAGACAATACGCCACCACCGGCTGATACGCTAGATAATACGCCACCACCGGCTGACATCGGGTGGTATGCTAGACAATATGCCACCACCGTCTGACGTCGGGTGGTACGCTAGACAATACGCCATCAACGTCTGGTGGTACGCTAGACAATACGCCACCACTCTCTGACATCGGGTGGTACGCTAGACAATACGCCACCACCGGCTGACATCGGGTGGTACGCTAGACAATACGCCACCACCGTCTGACGTCGGGTGGTACGCTAGACAATACGCCACCACTCTCTGACATCGGGTGGTACGCTAGACAATACGCCACCACCGGCTGACATCGGGTGGTACGCTAGACAATACGCCACCACCGGCTGACTTCGGGTGGTACGCTAGACAATACGCCACCACCGTCTGACGTCGGGTGGTACGCTAGACAATACGCCACCACTCTCTGACATCGGGTGGTACGCTAGACAATACGCCACCACCGGCTGACTTCGGGTGGTACGCTAGACAATACGCCACCACTCTCTGACATCGGGTGGTACGCTAGACAATACGCCACCACTCTCTGACATCGGGTGGTACGCTAGACAATACGCCACCACTCTCTGACATCGGGTGGTACGCTAGACAATACGCCACCACCGTCTCCGCTCTACTCACGCTGCCGACGGCTTTACTCCCCTGCGCTCTATTATTACTCCCCTGCGCTCTATTATTACTCCCCTGCGCTCTGTCATTACTCCCCTGCGCTCTATTATTACTCCCATGCGCACATTTTTTATGTCACCGTTGGTGACTTGAGGTTTAGCTAATGTCAAGGAAAAATAAGAAATTCCATCGACCAATCTTCTTGAAACACAAACGATCAGTTTATTGTGACTACCCAACCAATTATCTGGTGAAGCGGAACTCCTCGAAGTATGTTAGAATATTGGGTCTAAACACGGAAATATGACTCTTTGGGATGAAACAACAGTTCATCTAAGTGATGAGCGTGTTTACATTAACTGTTCACTCGCAGATTTTAACTAACTGTCGGAACTAGGGCAGCTCAAACTCCGTGGAACTCGTTGTTTGCGTTGTTTTCCGGGAAATATAATAACATTCCGACATCATCTGAAGACCCGCCTTATTGTTCTCGTTTGTCCTCCTTATCTCCGCATCCATATTGACTTAAACATTATAAACCGATTTGATATTAAGTATACCTCCCTGGTTTTGACGAGCTGCTGAGTTCGGGAAACAATATGAACGAAATGATTGGATTTTTGAGGGATTATCTGTGTGTGAAAACAATATGAACGAAATGATTGGATTTTTTAGGGATTATCTGTGTATGAAAACGTCCTTAAAGGGGAACTGAAGCAATTTTGTGTTATGCCGTATATTTAAATATATATTATCTAACTATGCATTAATGGTGACAAATACCTGCTAATTTATGAGATAAACTGAAAAACTGGTTTTGTTCGAGACAAAAATCGACAAAATGCATCACTGCGTATCGCCATCTTGTTGTCGAAACGAGTGGTTTGAGTCGCCTATATCTAATCAATGTAAATTTTCGATTTTTTGCGATTTATTTCGTAAATAGGCATTCTGGAGCGAAAAAAAAGATATGGGTCTCTGTTATATATACAAGTGTTTACACACGTGAACAAAATAGCGTTTTTGTTCGTTCCAAATAAAAAAAGTTAAAGAAATTACAACAAAACACGCAAAAAATCGTGGAAAACGCCACACTTCTCGAACACACGAGACGCTAACCAACGAGAATATGCGATAACGTAATACCGGAACTATTTTTTATTTGTTGACAAGATAGATGCATCGCTTGTGACAGTTTTACCAGATCTGCTACTAGCGATTAGTGGTTTACTGAACTTCCGTAATAGTTGTCTATCTTTGGAGAAATGGAAACCACAGACGAAGAGTCTACTTCGACAGGCCACACGGAAACAACGGTTGACAGTCGTAAAGTGTCACCGAGTGTGCGAGTCACGCTCCAGACTCCAGGTCGGCTTCGCCTTTGTTGACGTTGGATTCAGGAAAAATTACAACAGCGCTTTGACTGTCAACGATTCCTGACTAGGTAATGTGATGTGGTGAACCTGTGGAAATTGCGTCCCGATGTCTGCGCACGTTTACGTTGAGTCATCATGCTGCGCCGAGGAAGCTACCATGCCTAGGGCTAGGCTATGGCTATGCAGCACCGTGTGCCCGACCGCGTTGGTGGCTTGCATCACCGTACGAGGGCGAAGACGATGATTTTGTAGTGATATGCACAAACAGAGCAGTGCTAGATGTTGGTCTGCTGTCATTGCATAATTTGCGTGCCGACTCATTGATTCGTGGGCAGGTCAGTAATTCAATTGTTATCGAATCATTGCCATTTTAGTAATCATATTTTTTCTGCATATTTCTTTTACCTAGCCCGAGGGCGAGGTCCGAAATACAATGGCAATGCAAGCAGGCTTTTCTCTTTATTTTGTATCTAATCTAATGAAGTGTACCGTGACTGTATTTTAATATTGTGTTTGATTTTGTGTTGAATAACATTGATGACAATAATAACATGAGGGTTTATTTAATTCATTATGTGAATATATATATATATATTCTTAAATGTTACCGTAATCGTGATTGTAATAATGATTACATTAGCAATTGTGATTGCAATAATTACTGTAATCATGATTACATTAATATTCGTACTTGTAATCACCCCTCTCTGTAGCACACCACAACACCTTGTTGTTTGGTGCAATGTAATCATTTAAATAACAGTAATATATGTGTGTGTGTATGTGTGCAGTTAACGAACAATAATGTTTTAATCATATCTAATTAAATATGATTGTGCACACGTGACAAATAAAACTGTGTTAAAACGAATTGGATTTGAATTTTTCTTTAGCCTAGGATTTTAACAGTTGGAATTGATTTTTTGCAAGGCGGAATTAGAACTGATTTTTTTGGAATTGACAAAACAGAATTGACCCCATGCCTGATATACTTCCTTCATATGTATAGCTTGTACTAATACTATTGTGGGTTGCCGACAGTTGCCCCCTCCCCCACGATATTCATTACAGTGTTATCAGTCGTGTTAGAATAAAATGTAATTAATACATCTCTTTATGAACTTCCGGTTATTACATGTGGGGTTTAATCTGATCAATAAAGCAAATTAATTTTATATAATTTTGCCTTATTGTCAAGTCACAAGAATTCAGACAGAAATTGTAAAGTGTCATTATAGAAACCAGATATGTAATCTGATAGTGTTCAACTGGGTAGATGACGATGCCTTAGTTTCCTTTCCAGCTAGACATTGCATGGGTGAAATGCATTTTATTTAAATACTTTTAAAAAGTTTTTGTAACTGCATTTGCACTTAATCACAATGAAAGTATTTGTATATTTAAATATTTCCATAAAGAATTTTAAATGTAAACAGCAACAGTAGGCTTCTGTTGCACTATAGTCTATACTGTCTTTTGGTCGTGTTTCTCCCATGCATCTAATCCCCCCAGGCTTAGCCTTACGCTTGCCGCTTGCTCTCTAGGCATTTAGAACACAGGAGTATGATACTTAATTATTATGACTGTCAATAAATAATATCAAATTATTTTCTTGAATAATTTTGCCTAGTACATACGCCATGGCCCATGTTACAAGGCTGCAGTATATCCTGTAGCACTTACTGAGTTATTGTTATTGTTTTGAGTACGGCCACGTATTGACGGTACACCTGATCACGTCGTAAATAAATCGGCGGATTGGAAAACACTCGTAATTATATCAAACTATTAACACTTACTCGCACTTTATTGTATTCATACATTTCGATTTACTGTGGGTCATATATATGCTGACGTTGAAGCACAGCTGTGCTTATTGGGGTGGAACTATATTGTAATCGTAGTGATAAGTCACAATGGTAACGGTAATCCAATTTACTAACCTGGTTTCGGCTCGTCGCTTCGCTTCCTACGCATCGCTCTGCCCTCTGATATCTGACGTTTCCTTGTCGCAGAATTGTTTGTAGATGCATGGTCATATGCGGAAAAAAAGATCTAAGATGGAACGGTGTCTTTGACCAAGAATGACATCTTGATGCTCACCGTCTGTCCATGCTCATCACATTCGTCTTTTGTCTTGTAATCTGCATCGGAAAAGTGGTTACTCGCAGAGCCTGCGGCTGGCGGACACGGCAATTTCCGCATTTGCAACTACCTTTTCCGCTGCAAATTCTTCCTCGAAAGTCGATCAAAAGTTTTTTCCTTGCATTTGTAGTACTAGTTGATATACCCAGGAGCCATCCAGTGCACACCAGTTTTCTTTTTATTCGATTTTCCATGCGTTTCGGCCGTTTTTCCGAGAGGTTTTTACTGTGTGAACGCGGTGCCAGGAGCTCGTACTCAAACCACTCTGCCGCTGAGCCCCCCGCAGAGCAATATGGCAAAGTTTAAAAGGATATTACAAAATTACCGTGGCGTTGCGCCCATCATATAAGGGTGATATATACTGTAAATGGTATGTTATTATGTTTGGGCTATGGTTGTTCGAATGCTTCACCCCCCCTTTAAATATATATGATGTATGTTGGCCGGGAAGAGAATCCTGCATACAGGTTTTGTCTAAATTACACGATATGCCGTAATCAGGGACAGATTCAGGATTGTGAACTTTGGGGTTGGAAGGTGACAGTTGACCATAAGACGTATAACTATATTTTGTTGTCTCATGTTGCAAGTGTAAAGGCTATCTGTTAATTTTTGGAAATACGAAATTAGCAGGAATACCGACAACATTTTTATTTATTTAATGGAGGCGCCAATTCAAATATCCACATGTTACCATAGCAACGGTGTCACGAAGTTCAATACTGATAATGGTAAAGATCATGGTACAAAGTAGGGATACCGTTTGCAAGGCTGAGTCGCACATTTAGGACATCGACATTCACTGAGGTCGAACTCAGGTCGAACGTAACCTGGCGTTTCATAAACATACAATACAAAAATAAACATGAATGCAGAGTATGTTTACAAGTTCTCAGGTCATTTAACTAAGTATATATTCACAACGCTGTTCAAATAGCGGCATCTAGTACTTGAGTCCACTAGTTGGCCTACTTGATGTTAGTACTTACGTATCACATGTCGAGAAGGCGAAAGTCAACAACATAATATCTTATCTTGATGGCAATCGACCGGGTGCGTGAAGTCCTTTCATACCAATGTCACTCTTCTGTTGGTAAAGTACGTTTAGATTTGTTCTGCTGCAATATCGAAAAGGCGGAAGGCTAGTTTATGTAAGTAAGATTTATAATTATCATTTGTATATACATGCACACTTGCACACACGCACGCACGCGCAAGATAGTAAACTGGTAAACATATTCAAAACGGCAGATGTTATTCAGTTTCGGGGAATTTAATTGTTTATTCACAGGATATGGAGAGGTAAACAACAATATAAACACAATGATATTACAATAGGCACAGTTATCAACGTAAAAGACATTGGACTAACATTTGGTGCCGATATGAAAGAGTCTTGCCATTTGGAGGTTGTTGCTTGGGATGTCAACCTTTTTATACCGTGCCTTGCTAAATGTCATAACATTTGTAAAGTGCATTTCCATCTAAAAAGTAGAATTCCATTTGGTAGGATCGCCAGGAACGACGCTGACACAATCAGATTTCACGTCAACAAACTGACTGTCGAAATGAACACGATTGTAAGTAAGCGGCAGTGATACGTCGGTAGCTAGAATGGGAGAATGGGTTTCTCTGTGTTTCTCTCTGTCTGTGTCTGTCTATGTCTCTGTCTATCTGTCTGTCGGTCACCCCCTCTCCATCTCCCCCCCCCTCTCTCTCTCTCTCTCTCTCTCTCTCTGCTGTCTGGTTCTCTCTCACACTCTGAATCTCTCTCTTTCAGTCTATGTTTGTTTATCTGTATGTCTCTATCTTTTACCCTTCCTAAAATGAGGTCTATGTGCTGTTATCATATTATATTGATTGGATCTCGCGAGACTTTCTCGCAGCTGAACTATTTCTTCGGACACATTTCGGACGATGGTCCGAAATTAGTAGGAATACCGGCATATTTGCATGCCATTTGACATTTGCATGACATTTGACAAACAATCGTTGTGTCCCGTAATACAATAAACCGTGTTCAAATCGCACAAAACCGTAATGAGACCGTCAACTTTGAGATAATCCGTAACACTTACGCCTGCGAGTAAACTGTAAAAGTGGCCGTATATACACCGACTTTTAGTCGCCAACAGTTTGTCTGCCGCAAATAGTTGGCAATTACCCGTCGATCGATCGTCGGCCGACCGATTTTTTTTATGCTAGGTGTCCTCAATAAAGTGTTGCCAACTGTTGGTGGAGAACATACACATAACGAGTACACTTGAGTGGCCAACTGAAGAAGAAGTCGCCAATATGTTGGCACTGAAGAATCAGTATGTGTATACACAATCGCCCAAGTACAGATAATGAAACTGTCATAACATAACATTTAT
This sequence comes from Lamellibrachia columna, assembly GCA_963662155.1. Taxonomy (NCBI): domain Eukaryota; kingdom Metazoa; phylum Annelida; class Polychaeta; order Sabellida; family Siboglinidae; genus Lamellibrachia; species Lamellibrachia columna. Next base: position 31,709,792 of record OY759270.1, read on the forward strand.
ATGGCCATCAACATGACTAATTAACTAGTATTTATTTCAGACTGTCACGGCGCTGCTGGTCGTCATGACAACGTATTGCCTCAGTAACAGCCCGAAAGAGGCGGAAAATTGCATGCGCAGGTGTAAGGTGACGCTTTCATACAGTTGCCTTAACAAGTGCAGCCTGCTCTACCCAGTGGACGGCTCCGACGAGGATGTCAACTGTCGTAAAGAGTGTCGCTCGCAGTTCGATGATTGCGAGGGTGACTGTGTAGAGTCAATGGACGTATTCTAAGTCGATGGATTCACAATACCATTTTGTTTAGATAATTAAAATAACTTTAAATTGATGTATTGGACTGACAAACTGATAGATTGGCATCGGTATATATAAACTTCGATCACTTTCAAAACATTATTATTATTATTTATAACTACTACGCACATATCCAGCCAGGTTGGTCACAGCGCTTATGATATATTGCAACAGCGATGGATGTTAAATCACGGTAATTTGAATTCGTACAAAACATACTGTAGCATCATAAATAATCTAAGTAACTGATAACATACTAGTACCCGGTATTAGTAGTACCGGGTATTAGTAGTAATGTATACATAGACTGAAAACTAGAACGCTAAAACGTACGGTTATGATCAAACTGCTTTGACAACTGTTTTACATATTTAAGATGGTCGCTAATTGTGTTTTAGGTCGCGCGTTGCTTGCTTGCTATGTATATTAGGTCCATATACTACTTGATATGGTAACAAGAAAATTAAAAAGAACATAAAAATATTACATAAAAGTGTACCATTACTAATAATCATTAAACAAATTTGCTTTGCAAAACAAATATTGTATTGGCTTTGTAATGAATTAAATTCATAGAAGTGTAAATAAGTCATGATTTTTTTTAGAAATCGAAAACAATCCGGCGAATTCGCGTAGCGGGAAAATATTTCGTACACTAAGATCTCTAGAATACGCCCCTGACATAAAAAATGGGGAATCACAGTCTTAAACTTACGATATAAATACACCTATGACTATGTCGTCCAATCGATGAATTTCACCTTAATACTTATGCAATTTTAAATAAAAACAGACGACCGTGAAAAGGAACTTACCGTCATCCAATCTACCGCTGTAAGTCACGGAAAAGAACGGAAACAGCCGATAATACAGGATGTAAAACAAAAGGAGATCCCGGATGCCGGGAATCGGCGCGGCTAATCTGACACGATTTTTGGACATGCGGCACGAGTCGTTCAGCGGATTTCGTTGAAGTGCCTACTTCTTGTTTTCCTGCGCTTGTGGATTTAACGAGCAACTGCTGTTCACTTGTCGCTGTTGCTGATTTAAAAAGGTTTTAAATCTTCCGCGCCTTCATATTCATCAAGCGTGACTACTAACGAACGCAAAAACAGACAGTCAGCAGACAGACGCGCAAAAAGAACCCGGCTGTTGATCTTTTGTTAGGTCACCACGTGAACTGGTGAAACTCTCTTGCGAAATCTCTCGAAGCGATAGACTGCTCGACGGACCATATGATTCAGCGCACGCGTGAACAGAATGGCCACTTAAAAATACTCACAGTGAAAGAGTCAAGTCTCGTGAATTACGGAAAAAACCTTGGGGATTTTTTTATGGGATTTTTGGTGTCTAGGAGGAAAACAGCCGAGTTCATATTTAGATATTTGTTGTGACGATTTATCAGTTTATGCGCTGTCGGAGTCGGGAAACGTTCGAGCGACCGATCATATACAGGGTTTTTGTTAAGTGTAGCTGTAGCAGGGACCATGATCCCCGAAGCAGGGACCACTTTTCATGATCAACCTGTGGCCGAGTAGTCACTACGTATCACAGACCACTGTGGATACACCAGGAACTTATATGTATAATGTAATTGTACCTGTATATATTAAATACATATTAAAATTCCAGGAGTTTATTTTATATAACAATACAAAATTACTGTTTTGCCTAATCGCTTTTTCTCCCAAATAAGAGACAATGCCTATACACATGTTCGTGACCGTGTAACAAATTAATGAAAACATTACGAATGATCGCACAGCAACAAATAGCAAAGGTTACTAATAGTACCTTGTTGACATGAACATTGGAAATGGTCATGTGTCCGAACTTCGTGTATTTCCAAATTGAGAAAAAAAACACAAAGCCTTATTATAATTGTTAAAATGTATATCGTTTGCCACAATTGGTCACATAATTGTCCTGTTTTGGTGTTTGTTAAGGGGGGTATCCAATGTTGATTTGAGAGCGCTTGCTTCTTTATGTCATACATTTTTTTTCAAAAAGGAAGCAAGTGACGCGAAGTCACCAAATAATCAACGTCATAAACAGTATAGTAACGGAGGCAAGAACTGTTGCACCGAGCCAGTCGCTATACGTAATATAATATATGCCGTTTTCACAAAAATCATAAGAAACGTTTGCCTAAGACATCCATATTCTAAATCACTAACAACTATGTCATCGCTGCACAAATTGTTAGAAAAGTTGTTTTTAATGAAAAAATTACGATTATCGAACGACACAAATTATATTATGTAGTAGTCTGTAATCTAGGGCCTAGGCTATAGCGAATGGTGCAGCAACCAATATACAAGTCATTTTTATAAATACACCTAGTCAAATAGTCCGTATAATTGTGAAGACTAGGTCACTAGTAGGGGTTCGCTACGCGCCCGCAGCATACGCTAACCAGTTCCACAATAATGGAATATTCAGACGCTATTTAAGGATAATGTTGGCTAAGTTCAGTGACTTTAACATTTCGGAATATGCCTTAACAAACGTTACCTTTTCTCATAAGTTTGCTTACAAAAATGCCCTAAGGACGCCTGTCTCTTAGACATCTTATTTTGGCAAAATAGTTGCCGGTCTGTCCGCTAGGCGTTTGGCGGACTGTGTACTAACTACGAACCACAAGTAATGCTACGAATTGCGGGAAGTAAATATGCTTTGGCGACGCATAAAATGTCTGTGCGAATGATTTAAAACTGTTTTGCTGCCACATGTCGAGATCATCAACGATCGCTGACCTGTCTGTGGGACGTCGACGCTGCAATGTTGAACGCACAAGCGGCTCGGTCATTAGCCGACGCAAGGGATAATAAAAATCGGCCTTCCTCTACGATAAACCGTGGACCACCAAAACCAAAACTACTCGTCAAAATGACGGATGGACGGGTCTGTGGCTAACACTACGTTTCTATGTAAATGATATTCATCTTGCTAACAATAAATTCAAGGCGATACTATATGCTGATGATACCACTCTTGTCGAACTATTCTGCTCTTTCAAATGCAATACTAGTAATATGCAAGACTATAATACTATCAGCGATAACATAGACTATAATATAACATTAACACTGAACTGAACTATATAAGTGAATGGTTATCTGTAAACAAACTTTCCCTAAACACAAAGAAAACAAAATACATATTGTTACATTTTCTACAACGTAGTATTTCAGATATAATAAAATTAATGGTACAAATAGACGGTCAACCCATATAGTGTGTACGTAAATTCGATTTTTTAGGCACTATTATTCAAGAAACATTAAACTGGACTTCGCGCATTGACAGAATATCAAATAAAATATGACGAACTTTGGGAGTCATGAATAAACTAATGCACTTCCTGCCGGGACACATTAAAGTCTTTGTATAATTCTTTAATCGTGCCACATTTCAACTAGTGTTTTATCGTGGGGTTTTCATACGAATAGACCATCCAAACTTCAGAAAAGGGCAATCAGAATAATTTCCCGTAGTAAATACAACTCACACACGGAACTTTTATTACTATGACATCTTTCAACCTACTCAAAATTGAAGATATTTTTACGCGTCAATGCTTGACATTTTTTCATAAATTTATGCATAAACGCGGTCCTATAATTTTTCAATCACTATTTTTTACAAAATGCTGCATATCATGATATTCCCACAAAGCAATGTCAACAAATCGCTATCCCACACAGTCATACCTCTAGAGCCAGAAAATGTATTAGATAACACTTACCAGCTTACAAAAAATGCCACCATGGACTGTGGATAAAATGTATACGCATATACCAGTCTACGGTTTCTCTACATACACCAAGCAATACATACTAACACTTTACAAAAATTCCTGCACAAATGTTAACTGCTTATACATGTACTTAGCCTTATGCTACAAATGATCACCAGGTCCTGTCTACCGATAAACTGTGACAATAAAATTTGACAATGATGTAAAACATGTTGTACGCAATGTATACTCACGGAAAACAACCATTGTATTGACACTAGCCAAATGTTAAAGTTAAAATGTGTTGCATGTTTACAGTCACGGGCAACTGAATCAACTTGGGCCTTTATAACTAATATATATGCTCAGATACGGATGTTGAAAGGATGTTGAAAGGCGAGTGGTGTCATTCGGCGATGTGCCCCACGACATATCACGTGTGTATGTATGCACGCACGCACGTACGTACGCACGCACGTACGCACGCATGTATGGAACTGGAACTTCTTTATTCGACAGAAATAAATGCATACGATATTTTTCTTGAACATAAAAAACTGCCATGAGACTCACTAAGACCCAGGCATATAAAATATGCTGCTAGCGTGAGAGCCACCTACATTTGGCTAGTGTCAAGTTTAGTAGGTTCAAATGGACAATGAATCTGATGTAAAATTCTGCCAGCTTGGGCATTTCCAATGTTGACATCAATTTCTGCGCATCCAAATAGATCACTTGGGAATCGTTCAAACAACGTTCATGAAATACAGAAAACTAATGAAGGAATAATATTATCATAGTTCTGTAAGATATTGTACTCACCTTCGGGTGAAGCGATGATGATTTTGATGGGCAAACAAACACAAATTCACGTGAAAACTTTTGGAAGTCTTCCCGTCGTCGGATTCAGAAATTTCGAAAACGCGGTGAATCGAGAATCTGTGATCTACGTCATCAAAACAAGATATCTGGGGTAGCTAGAAAAAACACGCACGACGAAGCGAAGAGTGCGCCTACTGCTACACGGCTCAGCAGCGCAGGTCGATCTGGCCATAAATAGTGCTCGAGGCCGAACAAATTAGCGGCAATGCACAGAATTGCCACATACCTACTAAAGGGTATGCAACATGGAATGACACCACTCGCCTTTCAACATCCGTATCTGAGCATATATATTAGTTATAAAGGCCCAAGTTGATTCAGTTGCCCGTGACTGTAAACATGCAACACATTTTAACTTTATCGGATGAAAATGAACGCAACTAATAATCACCAAAGGAAGCAATCGAACGGCTCTGAGATGTCTATACGTTCAATGTGTTGCGTTGTCCCATACAGTGAGGCTTCCGAACACGCAGTAGCAATGTTGTGCAGTGGCGTCTTTTCGCAAAGCGTATTTTCCAAACTAATCGATCACTTCACAATTGCTTGCCCCAACTGCCAGCGCGCCTACTGTGTTCAACGCGCCAACGCGCCGCGCGCTGAATCCAGTAAGCACACATTTTCTCCTTCGAGGATTATACAAAGTGATGACATTATTGCATCGTTGCACGATCCTTAACTTCAGCCAAACCTCCGCGTACCCCCTGGAAAACCTCTGGCGTACCCGCTGGGGTAAGCGTACCCCACGTTGGGAACCGCTGCACTATAAGAAGAAGACCATGAAATGTCAGATTCAGCAATTAGATTCATCATTCGGCACACCCACGTGACTATTATGCTAGTTTAAATAACAGACACATAAAAGATAGAAAGTATCAATCTTCGGTACGCCATTCAGCTCGCCCACGTGACCGTAATGTTCCCTCAAGTGATGCTTTCTGCAATATAAAAGCTGTGCGTTTGCTATTCACTTTACGCATTGATGACAAGAACTTGGAAACTATGACTCCAAAAACTGCAGCGAAAGGCACGAAGAAAGCAGTCACGAAGGCTAAAGCGGTTCGTACTGGCGACAAGAAGCGGCACAGGCGAAGGAGAGAGAGCTACGGAATCTACATCTACAAGGTGCTGAAGCAGGTACATCCCGACACCGGTATCTCGAGCAAGGCGATGAGCATCATGAATTCGTTTGTCAACGATATCTTTGAGCGCATCGCTGGGGAATCGTCCAGGCTCGCACAGCATAACAAACGTTCGACGATCACGAGTCGCGAGATCCAGACCGCCGTCCGTCTCTTGCTGCCCGGCGAGCTCGCCAAGCACGCCGTCAGCGAGGGCACGAAGGCCGTCACCAAATACACGAGCACCCGCTAAGGTGTCTGTCGACGCGGACAAACAAAACAAACGGCTCTTTTCAGAGCCAACTACAGCGTTCCGAAAAGAGTTGCTTCCCTCCGGCTGGTCACAAGTTTTCCCGACATACCACGAAAATGTGTCCAATGGTAACTTGTGGCTTTTCAACGCTAATGCCAATGGCGATTTTCGTTAATTGCATGTAACATTTTATCCACAAACGAAAGTGTTGGATATCAGTATTTGCTTGATATGGTTACATGTTATTGTGATACGGACGTTGGCGTCGATAAAAGTTAAGGCAGTGTCGGTGAAATATATATAATTAGTAGCAGTCATTGAGTTACAAAAAGCTAGAGGTGTGGTTTTCAGTAAATAGATTGTCTTTGAACAAACGGTTGCATTAACTCAAATATATATATAAAAATTTACAATAAGAGTATTGATAGAATATATATAGGGGTATAGGAGTAAGTTTTTATGAGTGGATCGGCCATAAGCTTAATTGGAAGGAACGTGTTAGCTTGATAAAAGCCAGTGTCAAAAAACTATTGCCGTTATGAACAGAGCAAGATCCATAGTTGACAAAAAATTTCTTCATATTATACCGTGTCCGTGCACTAGTTTTCCCTTGTATATCACACTGCTGTGAAATATGGGGCAGCACATAAAACAATTGTTAAGTGTTTTTCTTACAGAAGTAAATTATCACGCTCATTTACAATGACTTTTTTATGTCATACTAATAGATAACCTAAACTTCCAGACATAATAAAATTGTTAATTTTTATTGTAATGTTTAGGGCTAAAAATAAGTTGTGGCCATATAACCTTCAACACTGCTATTAAATATGATTCAATGCATTTGACATTTCAAAGTAAAAAATTTAAATACGAATATGCTAGAACAACATTAAAATATATGTGTGTATATGTATATGGGGTTACATTGTAGAATTCCTTGACAAAAATATAACAAGTGCAGCTGTAGTTCAAATACTCAACCAAGATTAAGCACTTATTTCTTGCAAACACGTAATTCGGAAAGGGTGTATATAATTGTATATAAAGTTATAAATGTAATGGGAAATATTAGTGAAACTTAATTTTGTTTTCTAAAGATTTTTTCCATATTGCTAGCAATGTTTATTATACTTGTACAAGTTGTGATTGGGTAAAGTGATTAATAAGCATTGTACTTACATTCCCCCCCATTTCCCTTTGTAAATGTGTTATGTTATTGTATATTGCTTTGTAGTTTCTTGGTTTGTATTTTTCAATTGGAAATAAATTAATATGTGATGTGAGGCCGCGCAGCGTCGGTGACACTCAACTCGAGGCAGCGTCGGTGACACTCAACTCGAGGCCGCGTCGTTTTGTAAATTGCCATCCGCTTGATGGTGCTGTGGCGAATTTGCAGGGCGTTGCGCCTTTTTGAGGACGTCCTGTGATTTTCGGTACCAAAATGAATGCCCTGCCTTTTTACATGACGCCCTGCTACTTTTTCATATTTGTTTCGTGACGCCCTGCTATTTATTTCGTTTTTCCAAATATTTTGGCATTGAGATTTATTTCTGTTCGCACGGCAGCCTCAGGCTCAAAAGCTGCTTGTTGTTCACTGTAAGCTTACAACCAATCAGCATGTAGATTACAAGCTGATTGGTTCAATAACGGTCACGTGCGATACCACTTTTCACGCGGCTCAGCAACTTTCGAAAAAATTCCGATTTCGGCGATGCCTCGACAGGAGCAAATGAAAAAAATATGACTTAGCAGCAACCCATCAACCCATCAATCCATCAACCCATCAATCCATAATCGCGCATTTAGCTGCAGCGAACAGGCTCAACGGTCTCGCTACATAGACCCCTATAGTAAGCGATGACGGGCCCGCCATCCCTTAAGAATTCTTACGACTACGCCCGCCATCCGTTGACAACGATATAAATATCGGCCATACTTTTGTTTAAGCCGCCACCCAAAGTTGCAATTAAGTCACGCCATTTTCTTAACTTCCCTAGTCAGTAGCGTATCGGCAATTCAAACTGCCCGCTTTTTTGTCAATAAAAAGCTTGAAACTGATGTCAATAACAACGATGTAGCAGTTGCCGCCGGCGATGATGATCAAGATGAAGAGATGGTTGTTGGGAGTCTTACCATCGGCGACGTGGAACACAAGAACTAGGAAGGCTGTTGTTGGTTCCGGCGACATGTATGACAAGAACGATGTTGGTGCCGGCGACATGTATGACAAGAACGATGTTGGTGCCGGCGACATGTATGACAAGAACGATGTTGGTGCCGGCGACATGTATGACAAGAACGATGTTGGTGCCGGCGACATGTATGACAAGAACGATGTTGGTGCCGGCGACGTGGATGATGTGAAGGCTGTTGGTGCCAGCGACGTGGATGACAAGAAGGCTGTTGGTGCCAGCGACGTGGATGACAAAAAGGCTGTTGGTGCCATTGACGTGGATGACTAGAAGGTTGTTGGTGCCTGTGACTTGGATGACAAGAAGGCTGTTGGTGCCAGCGACGTGGATGACAAGAAGGCTGTTGGTGCCTGTGATGTGGGTGATAAGAAGGCTGTTGGTGCCTGTGACGTGGGTGACAAGAAGGCTGTTGGTGCCTGTGACGTGGGTGATAAGAAGGCTGTTGGTGCCATCGACGTGGATGACAAGAAGGCTGTTGGTGCCAGCGACGTGGATGACAAGAAGGCTGTTGGTGCCTGTGACGTGGGTGATAAGAAGGCTGTTGGTGCCAGCGACGTGGATGACAAGAAGGCTGTTGGTGCCTGTGACGTGGGTGATAAGAAGGCTGTTGGTGCCAGCGACGTGGATGACAAGAAGGCTGTTGGTGCCTGTGACGTGGATGATGAGAAGGCTGTTGGTGCCAGCGACGTGGATGACAAGAAGGCTGTTGGTGCCTGTGACGTGGGTGATAAGAAGGCTGTTGGTGCCAGCGACGTGGGTGATAAGAAGGCTGTTGGTGCCAGCGACGTGGGTGATAAGAAGGCTGTTGGTGCCAGCGACGTGGATGACAAGAAGGCTGTTGGTGCCAGCGACGTGGATGACAAGAAGGCTGTTGGTGCCTGTGACGTGGATGACAAGAAGGCTGTTGGTGCCAGCGACGTGGGTGATAAGAAGGCTGTTGGTGCCAGCGACGTGGATGACAAGAAGGCTGTTGGTGCATGTGACGTGGGTGATAAGAAGGCTGTTGGTGCCTGTGACGTGGATGACAAGAAGGCTGTTGGAGCCTGTGACGTGGTTGACAAGAAGGCTGTTGGTGCCAGTGACGTGGGTGACAAGAAGGCTGTTGGTGCCAGCGACGTGGATGACAAGAAGGCTGTTGGTGCCAGCGACGTGGATGACAAAAAGGCTGTTGGTGCCATTGACGTGGATGACTAGAAGGTTGTTGGTGCCTGTGACGTGGATGACAAGAAGGCTGTTGGTGCCAGCGACGTGGATGACAAGAAGGCTGTTGGTGCCAGCGACGTGGATGACAAGAAGGCTGTTGGTGCCTGTGACGTGGGTGATAAGAAGGCTGTTGGTGCCAGTGACGTGGATGACAAGAAGGCTTTTGGTGCATGTGACGTGGTTGATAAGAAGGCTGTTGGTGCCAGCGACGTGGATGACAAGAAGGCTGTTGGTGCATGTGACGTGGGTGATAAGAAGGCTGTTGGTGCCTGTGACGTGGATGACAAGAAGGCTGTTGGAGCCTGTGACGTGGTTGACAAGAAGGCTGTTGGTGCCAGTGACGTGGGTGACAAGAAGGCTGTTGGTGCCAGCGACGTGGATGACAAGAAGGCTGTTGGTGCCTGTGATGTGGGTGATAAGAAGGCTGTTGGTGCCTGTGACGTGGGTGACAAGAAGGCTGTTGGTGCCTGTGACGTGGGTGATAAGAAGGCTGTTGGTGCCATCGACGTGGATGACAAGAAGGCTGTTGGTGCCAGCGACGTGGATGACAAGAAGGCTGTTGGTGCCTGTGACGTGGGTGATAAGAAGGCTGTTGGTGCCATCGACGTGGATGACAAGAAGGCTGTTGGTGCCTGTGACGTGGGTGATAAGAAGGCTGTTGGTGCCAGCGACGTGGATGACAAGAAGGCTGTTGGTGCCTGTGACGTGGGTGATAAGAAGGCTGTTGGTGCCATCGACGTGGATGACAAGAAGGCTGTTGGTGCCTGCGACGTGGGTGATAAGAAGGCTGTTGGTGCCAGCGACGTGGATGACAAGAAGGCTGTTGGTGCCTGTGACGTGGGTGATAAGAAGGCTGTTGGTGCCAGCGACGTGGGTGATAAGAAGGCTGTTGGTGCCAGCGACGTGGGTGATAAGAAGGCTGTTGGTGCCAGCGACGTGGATGACGAGAAGGCTGTTGGTGCCAGCGACGTGGATGACAAGAAGGCTGTTGGTGCCTGTGACGTGGATGACAAGAAGGCTGTTGGTGCCAGCGACGTGGGTGATAAGAAGGCTGTTGGTGCCAGCGACGTGGATGACAAGAAGGCTGTTGGTGCATGTGACGTGGGTGATAAGAAGGCTGTTGGTGCCAGCGACGTGGGTGATAAGAAGGCTGTTGGTGCCAGCGACGTGGGTGATAAGAAGGCTGTTGGTGCCAGCGACGTGGATGACAAGAAGGCTGTTGGTGCCTGTGACGTGGATGATGAGAAGGCTGTTGGTGCCAGCGACGTGGATGACAAGAAGGCTGTTGGTGCCTGTGACGTGGGTGATAAGAAGGCTGTTGGTGCCAGCGACGTGGATGACAAGAAGGCTGTTGGTGCCAGTGACGTGGATGATAAGAAGGCTGTTGGTGCCAGGGACGTGGATGACAAGAAGGCTGTTGGTGCCAGCGACGTGGATGACAAATGACAAGAAGGCTGTTGGTGCCAGTGACGTGGATGACAAGAATGCTGTTGGTGCCAGCGACGTAGATGACAAGAAGGCTGTTGGTGCCAGCGACGTGGATGACAAGAAGGTTGTTGGTGCCAGCGACGTGGGTGATAAGAAGGCTGTTGGTGCCAGCGACGTGGATGACAAGAAGGCTGTTGGTGCCAGCGACGTGGGTGATAAGAAGGTTGTTGGTGCCAGTGACGTGGATGACAAGAAGGCTGTTGGTGCCAGCGACGTGGATGACAAGAAGGCTGTTGGTGCCTGTGATGTGGGTGATAAGAAGGCTGTTGGTGCCTGTGACGTGGGTGACAAGAAGGCTGTTGGTGCCTGTGACGTGGGTGATAAGAAGGCTGTTGGTGCCATCGACGTGGATGACAAGAAGGCTGTTGGTGCCAGCGACGTGGATGACAAGAAGGCTGTTGGTGCCTGTGACGTGGGTGATAAGAAGGCTGTTGGTGCCATCGACGTGGATGACAAGAAGGCTGTTGGTGCCTGTGACGTGGGTGATAAGAAGGCTGTTGGTGCCAGCGACGTGGATGACAAGAAGGCTGTTGGTGCCTGTGACGTGGGTGATAAGAAGGCTGTTGGTGCCATCGACGTGGATGACAAGAAGGCTGTTGGTGCCTGTGACGTGGGTGATAAGAAGGCTGTTGGTGCCAGCGACGTGGGTGATAAGAAGGTTGTAGGTGCTAACGATGTGGATGACAAGAAGGCTGTTGGTGCCAGCGACGTGGGTGATAAGAAGGCTGTTAGTGCCAGCGACGTGGGTGATAAGAAGGCTGTTGGTGCTAGGGACGTGGATGACAAGAAGGCTGTTGGTGCCAGCGACTTGGATGACAAGAAGGCTGTTGGTGTATGTGACGTGGATGACAAGAAGGCTGTTGGTGCCAGCGACGTGGGTGATAAGAAGGCTGTTGGTGCCAGCGACGTGGGTGATAAGAAGGCTGTTGGTGCTAGGGACGTGGATGACAAGAAGGCTGTTGGTGCCAGCGACTTGGATGACAAGAAGGCTGTTGGTGCATGTGACGTGGATGACAAGAAGGCTGTTGGTGCCAGCGACGTGGGTGATAAGAAGGCTGTAGGTGCTAACGACGTGGATGACAAGAAGGCTGTTGGTGCCAGGGACGTGGGTGATAAGAAGGCTGTTGGTGCCAGCGACGTGGGTGATAAGAAGGCTGTTGGTGCTAGGGACGTGGATGACAAGAAGGCTGTTGGTGCCAGCGACTTGGATGACAAGAAGGCTGTTGGTGCATGTGACGTGGATGACAAGAAGGCTGTTGGTGCCAGCGACGTGGGTGATAAGAAGGCTGTTGGTGCCAGCGACGTGGGTGATAAGAAGGCTGTTGGTGCTAGGGACGTGGATGACAAGAAGGCTGTTGGTGCCAGCGACTTGGATGACAAGAAGGCTGTTGGTGCATGTGACGTGGATGACAAGAAGGCTGTTGGTGCCAGCGACGTGGGTGATAAGAAGGTTGTAGGTGCTAACGACGTGGATGACAAGAAGGCTGTTGGTGCCAGGGACGTGGGTGATAAGAAGGCTGCCCTGGACCCATGTCAGTCCCAGGTATGACCAGGCAGCACTGCACCAGCATGGAAATGACAAGAACAAATAACTGAACAAATCAGTGCAGCCGACCCTGGTGGGCCGGGCTATTTACACTATTGTGATATATGTTATGCTTGATGGATTTCATAAGTTGTTAGTGGTACTGCTAGTCATTGACCACTTGTCTAGAATGTGGGCTCACATATATTTTAACATAGGTTTTGTCATCTATTATCGCCCACCACATGTTTTCACGAGTGTTGGCATATTTGACACTCGTCGACGTAAAACATGCGTGCTTTGATGATAAAATCGTAAATCATTTTAGGCAAGAGTTAGCCTTCAATTGTATTGAGGAAAAATAATGGCACATACCACCTCTATAATTATAGTAACTATTAGTAAGTAGGCCTACTGAACTAGAGTGTAGTAGTGATGATAGGAATGGCTACTGATGTTTTTAAATACAAATTCAGTAGTGGCTACTAATGAGTAATTTATTATGCCACGTTTGTTTTTGTACATATTTCCTACCGATATCATTACTGTAAGTGTTAATGTTTTTTTGTGAGTCATTATAAAGACAGTCAGTTGGCGCTGATGAAGGCGAAGCACCGCAACTGACTGAAGACGGAGACACTGCAGTCTCTCCTGCGCATCAAGATGAGTTGAAGACGGAGACACTGCAGTCTCTCCTGCGCATCAAGATGAGCTGAAGATGGAGACACTGCAGTCTCTCCTGCGCATCAAGATGAGCTGAAGACGGAGACACTGCAGTCTCTCCTGCGCATCAAGATGAGCTGAAGATGGAGACACTGCAGTCTCTCCTGCACATCAAGATGAGCTGAAGACGGATACACTGCAGTCTCTCCTGCGCATCAAGATGAGCTGAAGACGGATACACTGCAGTCTCTCCTGCGCATCAAGATGAGCTGAAGACGAAGACACTGCAGTCTCTCCTGCACATCAAGATGAGCTGAAGACGGAGACACTGCAATCTCTCCTGCGCATCAAGATGAACTGAAGACGGAGACACTGCAGGCTCTCCTACGCATCAAGATGAACTGAAGACGGAGACACTGCAGGCTCTCCTGCACATCAAGATGAGCTGAAGACGGAGACACTGCAGTCTCTCCTGCGCATCAAGATGAGCTGAAGACGGAGACACTGCAGGCTCTCCTGCACATCAAGATGAGCTGAAGACGGAGACACTGCAATCTCTCCTGCAAATCAAGATGAGTTGAAGACGGAGACACTGCAGTCTCTCCTGCACATCAAGATGAACTGAAGACGGAGACACTGCAGTCTCTCCTGCAAATCAAGATGAGCTTAAGATGGAGACACTGCAGTCTCTCCTGCACATCAAGATGAACTGAAGACGGAGACACTGCAGTCTCTCCTGCGCATCAAGATGAGCTATGGATACTATTCACCACTATGGATCTTGTGATGTTGCGTGGTTTGCGGTATGTCATCGCTACGTGTTCTTGAAAGATAGCGGTCAGCTTTTGTTGACCGCTTGAGCACTTCATGAAAGGTAGCTGTAGTTCCATTAAAGTAAGTGTTGCACAGTCCGGAATCAACTTACATCCTGATATTTAATATTTATATTATCAAAGTTAGACGAAGTGAATTAGTTCACTTGGACAATCTATACAGCGCCCAGGACTATCTCACGCATTAGCCATTTGATATGTATAGTTTTATTGCACACTGTAAAACATCTGTTTTCGATCCTTTCCGTAAGCTTTCCGTAAGCTTTACAAGCAGTGGGGTCTGGCCGGAGAGCAAGTCTAGCAATATATAGAACCCGCATACCAATTGGTCATTCTGTATATAAAAAGCCAATAAGTGCTTACGTCCATTTCTGCATCGCTTCCGACTTTGTCAGGTAGACGGACGGACGGGCTTCAGAGGCAGTCTCTCCGTGGATGGAACTCTGACGTCTCTCCTCACAATCAATATGGCCAACCCCGAATCTGCCACACCTTGTTACAAGTGGTAACCGTCCAAAGAAGTATTGGCCAAAGCAAAGAAGGCCACCAAGGAGTACTACACACAACACAAAGAAGGCCACCAAGGAGTACAACACACAACACAAAGAAGGTCACCAAGGAGTACAACACACAACACAAAGAAGGCCACCAAGGAGTACTACACACAACACAAAGAAGGCCACAAAGGAGTACAACACACAACACAAAGAAGGCCACCAAGGAGTACAACACACAACACAAAGAAGGCCACCAAGGAGTACAACACACAACACAAAGAAGGCCACCAAGGAGTACAACACACAACACAAAGAAGGCCACCAAGGAGTACTACACACAACACAAAGAAGGCCACCAAGGAGTACTACACACAACACAAAGAAGGCCACCAAGGAGTACAACACACAACACAAAGAAGGCCACCAAGGAGTACTACACACAACACAAAGAAGGCCACCAAGGAGTACTACACACAACACAAAGAAGGCCACCAAGGAGTACTACACACAACACAAAGAAGGCCACCAAGGAGTACTACACACAACACAAAGAAGGCCACCAAGGAGTTCAACACACAACACAAAGAAGGCCACCAAGGAGTACTACACACAACACAAAGAAGGCCACCAAGGAGTACTACACACAACACAAAGAAGGCCACCAAGGAGTACAACACACAACACAAAGAAGGCCACCAAGGAGTACTACACACAACACAAAGAAGGCCACCAAGGAGTACTACACACAACACAAAGAAGGCCACCAAGGAGTACTACACACAACACAAAGAAGGCCACCAAGGAGTACTACACACAACACAAATAAGGCCACCAAGGAGTACTACACACAACACAAAGAAGGCCACCAAGGAGTACTACACACAACACAAAGAAGGCCACCAAGGAGTACTACACACAACACAAAGAAGGCCACCAAGGAGTACTACACACAACACAAAGAAGGCCACCAAGGAGTACTACACACAACACAAAGAAGGCCACCAAGGAGTACTACACACAACACAAAGAAGGCCAACAATGAGTACTACACACAACACAAAGAAGGCCACCAAGGAGTACTACACACAACACAAAGAAGGCCACTAAGGAGTACAACACACAACACAAAGAAGACCACCAAGGAGTACTACACACAACACAAAGAAGGCCACTAAGGAGTACTACACACAACACAAAGAAGGCCACCAAGGAGTACTACACACAACACAAAGAAGACCACCAAGGAGTACTACACACAACACAAAGAAGGCCACCAAGGAGTACTACACACAACACAAAGAAGGCCACCAAGGAGTACTACACACAACACAAAGAAGGCCACCAAGGAGTACTACACACAACACAAAGAAGGCCACCAAGGAGTACTACACACAACACAAAGAAGGCCACCAAGGAGTACTACACACAACACAAAGAAGACCACCAAGGAGTTCAACACACAACACAAAGAAGGCCACCAAGGAGTACTACACACAACACAAAGAAGGCCACCAAGGAGTACTACACACAACACAAAGAAGACCACCAAGGAGTACTACACACAACACAAAGAAGGCCACCAAGGAGTACTACACACAACACAAAGAAGGCCACCAAGGAGTACTACACACAACACAAAGAAGGCCACCAAGGAGTACTACACACAACACAAAGAAGGCCACCAAGGAGTACTACACACAACACAAAGAAGGCCACCAAGGAGTACTACACACAACACAAAGAAGGCCACCAAGGAGTACTACACACAACACAAAGAAGACCACCAAGGAGTTCAACACACAACACAAAGAAGGCCACCAAGGAGTACTACACACAACACAAAGAAGGCCACCAAGGAGTACTACACACAACACAAAGAAGGCCACCAAGGAGTACTACACACAACACAAAGAAAGCCACCAAGGAGTACAACACACAACACAAAGAAGGCCACCAAGGAGTACTACACACAACACAAAGAGTGAACTCGACTACTGTAGTTTCTACAATATGTGAATAGAAACAACGCATGTGTGCAATATTTGACATACTTTGTTTCTTGATATTACTTCCAAGTATTTGCCTGTGGGAAACTTGTTATCGGAACAACATCCAGCTGCTTAAAATATACTGTTCGGAAGTTATAAAGACTAATACAAGGTATGCACATTTAATCTTGTATATACATTTCCACATTTCGCGCATTTGTAAATGAAATATTATCTTTAAACTAACAAATATGGCTACTGAAAAGAAAAAAAAATGTCAACCCTGAAATGCTGGAAATAGGTGCATTTTGGTTCTATATTATAACAATTTTCCGGGGGAGGCCCCCCGTACCCCCGCCAACAAGAAGGGGCAAAGCCCCCCTCTCGTGCTCTCTACCTTCGTCCCGCGCTCCGCATCCACAATCTCACACATTGCAAACTCTGTGGGTTCGCAGCTCTGCAGAGGGTACAGCTAGTCGGAGCGAGTCACCAGACTGGCACAGTTAGAGAAAGGGTCGTATCACTGCCAGCAACGCTAACAGTTTTCTACACACGCCTCCGTAGATAGGTTCAGTTATAAGTGCTTCGTTTACAACGTATCTCAACACTTAACGTATAAGTTGAACTTACCATTCGTAGCCGTAGGTATTGTTATTGCAGGTTCAGCCATAAATTTGAAGCAGTGAACTTGCCAATTAGGCAATATTGTCAGGGTGTGTGGCGGGAAGTGGGGCTTAAAAATGGTGGTTCAGTTTCACCTGACTGAATGTACGAATATACATGCCCATAAGTTGATAGGTGTATGCCTGAATTTCAGTATAAATATATATATATATATATATATATATATATATATATATATATATATATATATATATATATATATATATATAAGAATAATATGTTTTAGGTCCCACTAGCTGTAGGTCCCACTAGCTGTAGGTCCCACTAGCTGTAGGTCCCACTAGCTGTAGGTCCCACTAGCTGTAGGTCCCACTAGCTGTAGGTCTCACTAGCTGTAGGTCCCACTAGCTGTAGGTCCCACTAGCTGTAGGTCCCACTAGCTGTAGGTCTCACTAGCAGTAGGTCCCACTAGCTGTAGGTCCCACTAGCTGTAGGTCTCACTAGCTGTAGGTCCCACTAGCTGTAGGTCCCACTAGCTGTAGGTCCCACTAGCTGTAGGTCCCACTAGCTGTAGGTCCCACTAGCTGTAGGTCCCACTAGCTGTAGGTCTCACTAGCTGTAGGTCCCACTAGCTGTAGGTCTCACTAGCTGTAGGTCCCACTAGCTGTAGGTCCCACTAGCTGTAGGTCCCACTAGCTGTAGGTCCCACTAGCTGTAGGTCCCACTAGCTGTAGGTCTCACTAGCTGTAGGTCCCACTAGCTGTAGGTCCCATTAGCTGTAGGTCTCACTAGCAGTAGGTCTCACTAGCTGTAGGTCCCACTAGCTGTAGGTCCCACTAGCTGTAGGTCCCACTTGCTGTAGGTCCCACTAGCTGTAGGTCCCACTAGCTGTAGGTCCCACTAGCTGTAGGTCTCACTAGCTGTAGGTCCCACTAGCTGTAGGTCTCACTAGCTGTAGGTCCCACTAGCTGTAGGTCCCACTAGCTGTAGGTCCCACTAGCTGTAGGTCCCACTAGCTGTAGGTCCCACTAGCTGTAGGTCCCACGGAAACGTTCACTGCTGGCAGCAACTGTCACTAGTCCTGACATCTGCTCAGAGGTAACATTAACAAAAATCGGTAGAATTGTTTTAGGGTATTCATTCTGAAGTATTTTTTGGTGCACTTTCTATGTGAACTGTTAGTTTGGCGGTACATTTTGATTTGAAATCTATTTAATGTTTTAACATTGAAATACCCTAGCGTTGGTCCCCTTTGGCCGCCCGTTGTGAGCTCCTAGATACGCCACTGCTGCTACAGAACACGAACAATAACCAGCTGAACCATCAATGTGCCGATAATCCAACAGGACAAGGCAAACGATGTTGCGGGTATGTTTCGTACGCCGTCTGGCCCACCTCAGGTCCTTCTACACCAATCGCGTTTCGTACAAGACACAAACAGGCTGCACTGGACTTTCCTTTATTGCATTTGGTATATTTTTCCTCCTCCCACTCTGCGAAAATTTCTGTCAAACCTCTCCAATTGCACACCTAAATCAAGCTGTACTTATGTCGCCGAAATGAGGCACGTCTTATCTCGGATGCTATTTTTACACAGTGTTAGCATTTCCTATTAAAGTAATTAATTAATAGAATGTTCTTACGGTTTTCAGCAGAAGATAGTAAACATATTTCGTACAGGTATTGCAGCAGGTAGTACAACGAACGTTTTGGGTCGTTGTTCTGGCATTACCTTGGAACATCGTTCATGGAACCGAGACACCAGTGAGGAGAAGATAATGACTGGCCAGCGTGTCATCAAGGCTTTGGTTGCATCACATACACGCTGCTACCGATGGTCGACACACTCTGGCTCAGTTTCGTGTTGCTGACGGTGGACATGTTCTCACTTCGGCTAACACGATCAGGTCCAGGCGGCCATTGGTCGACCCGTATTGGCTTGTCTGGTTGTGTTCCACGGCTCAGTTGGCTCAGTTAGTCTCCCGTACTGGTTATCTGAACCATCAACCCATTGTGGCTTCCTTGGTTGTCGTGGTGGACGGCTCATTTTGTTGTTAATGGTTCAGGCTCACTTGCCCCGTCGATTTGTTTAATGCTGTCGACGGTCGACTAATATACGCTTATTTGGTTATTGGTGACGTTCAACCGGTTCCAGCTAAAATGGCTCCCAGGACGACCCGTTCTTGCTCATGCATCGTAGTCCTCAAAACAAGAACATCTTTCATTGCTGAGACTGGACTGGGCACGTGGACGAAAGGGAACAGAAACGGTGAACGGAGAGAGCGGAGACGCTAACAGTTGGTGGAGAGTAGAAGGAAAAGAGGACGACCGTGACTGAGATGGGAAGACTGGGTGAAAACAGATATGGCGGGAGTGTGAGGGGAGTGGAGAACGTTTTACACGTCACCCTTGCATGACTGGTCATTTCAACAAGGTGAAGTAAATATACACCCCCAACATGGTGAAATATAAGCAAGCGCGCACTCACATACACACGCGCACACACACACACACACACACACACACACACACACACACAGACACACACACACACACACACACACACTCGCACGCACGCACGCACGCACGCACGCACGCACGCACGCACGCACGCACACACACACACACACACACACAAACAGCCACCCGCACGCACGTGCGCACGCACACTGTCAAGCTTCAATAGTTGTTCCTCGGCAGGTAAACTTTGACATCGCGATAACACTTCCCACCTCGAAAAACAGAATGGCAACGAAGACGACGACAACGGCAACGATGCTCGCAAAGACGGCCGAGTAGAGCAAGACTTTGTGGAAGAGGAGCCCGGAGAAGCAGGCCAGGGCGTACAGGATGTAGATGAAGGCGATGACAATGAGGCAGGCGATCAGACACGACAGTATCCACATCGGCAGATTGGGATGTTGCGAGTCGTCGTGCAAGGCGTCGTACACGTAATCGATGGTGGTGAAGATGCTGCAGACGCCATGCTTGCAGACCGCCTTCAACAGATACTCATCCGGGCCGGAGCAGTAGGTGTGCAACATCGAGTTGATGGTGGGTGACGGTGTGTGCGGCAAGACCGGCGCCTCGTACATGTCGGACAGCCGGCGTCGGCTCGTCGACGACAGGTGCTGGAAATACCTGGAGGAAGACAGCTCAAATGTACGGCAGAAACGACTCGGTGTTTGTATTTGGATACATTTGCATTTCATAGTATTTCTATTTGAACACCTCAGGGTCGTATATTGAAAAACGTGGACATATTTGAACAGAGAGGACATGTTTCAGACCAAACGTTGATATTTATTCCAACGCAGGGTCACGGGGTCTTACAACCCAACGACCACCTTTTGCTCCGGACTGATAAATTCGAGATGCAATTGTTACATTGCGGCAGTGCGTTGATAATATGTGTATGACACTATCTCAGTGCGAATGGTGTTAAAATACGACATACGACAGGGTCGTAGCCAGGGTGTTCTACGCCCTCTTTCGGAAACGAACCCCTCCATGGATCAGCCATATGAAATGGCCGATGGGTGTTTGTTGTCGAATGACCGCCCCGACTCGAGTGCCAAGGCTTGCGGGACCTAGTGTCGTTTTCCAACCTGGACTGTACGTATAGCAATACGCAATATCCTGCACAATCCTCGCAGTATTCTCAGAGAGTAAAAGGAGCACAAGTACCTGGACCTACAGATGCCCGTCGTCGAAGGGATTCGGGGAGGGTTCGAACGAACCCCCGTCTTAAGAAAATTGTTTTTAACTGTTGCATTTTCCATTATTATCCCACAAATCCCCGGCTGATTGTGTACGCTCGAAAACCCCTTTTCAAAAGCCCGAATGCGGACCTACTACAGGATTTGCACACATTTATCCCCGTGAACTGAAGTAGTCAAGTGTGCTTCTATGTGTTGCAGTTAGTCATTCCTGTTAAATGAATGTATTGATTCAATGATTATGATAAATTCTGACTACAGTGTTTCTTAGCCATAGTTTTGTCTTATTGCTTCCTGTAATCCCTTGCTGATTTACGATCCACGACTTTTCGTGGATTCGTTCCAACACTGTCCCTTTGGTTGTTCTTCCCTTTAATCCCTTACGGAATAGGATTTTCCCGCCCACTGTCTGTTGTTCACATCTGCATTTTGCAGATCTCTCTTCGCACAAGATATCGACCTAAATTTGTTTATTCCACTTCTTCTTCCACCGTGCTCTCTTTGTCAATCTATACTCGCTCATTCTCTGGATGTGTCCTGCCCAACGAAGTCTGTTCGCAACTGCCTTCCTTTTGATGTTTTTCTTCATTTCAGTCTGTCGCTCTCGCCTTCATCCCTTCACCAAGACGGTAGTAGCGGTGTCAGTACTTCGGAGTCTCCGTCAGCGTGGTCTGTCTTCTGCTGTGCCTTGCAGGGTGTTTTTTTATGTTGTGTCGGGTGATGTGACCAAACAATGAGAGTTGACACGGAGATAACCCACTTGCTGTCTCACCTATTCGTTCATTTTATGTTTGGTGTAGTAAGAAATGCGGACGAGTCTCCCGATGCATTCCAAATGATCTTTGTTCCAAACCCATCATTATGTGTAGCTTGTAATCCCGTATGTCTATCAGTACAAGCCAGTTCTACACATGCCAACACTGTCCTTTGTCTGCTTCTTCAACCTTCTGTCACACACAATGCCTTCCACCCTCCGTGTTGTCGTTCCTGGTAGCATCCTCCCAACTACTTACTCGGTCCTTACACACAGTTCCCACAAGGTACGCGACACCGTCAACTTGCTTAATCGTGTTTCCCTTTAACAGTTTTGACAAATGCGAATACTCCTTTGAAAAAACCCTGACTACGGCACTGTTCCTTGCTGGTTTGTGCCTATATGCTATCGTCCTACCTGACATACACCCGAACGCTTGTCGCACACTCTGCAGCGTGGGACAATCACTCACCCATACACTGGATTCTGTCCGCCTTCGGGCGCATTTGGATCAGGCGCAGCTTGCTCAGGCACAGTTTCGTTTGCGTCATCCATTTTGAACGGAACCGACGAGATCTGGTTTCCTCCGACGAGTGGTGTGTTACATATCTTGTAGGCAGTGGGGTTGCTCTGGCGATGGTGTTGCCACACACGGCTGCCCAATTTTTAGTCTATGTGTTTCTTTGCAAACCAGTGACGTCACAGATAACGTTCTCGCCGGAAACTATACCAGAATTCCGCGCGTCACCTGCCAATAACGTACGACCTTAATGCAGGCGTGTGGCTGGTTGATCAAACGCAGATACACTAAACCAGAGAAAATGAATATAATGTTGTTTCAAACAACGTTTTGTTCGCAGTGAAAAATTCACAGAAACTCGTATAGGTATGAAAGGGTACACATGAGTTTGGCATAACATTATGCTTAGCGGTTCATTTTAAACTTACATAAGAGGCGATGTGTGTGTGTATGTGTGTGCGCGCGCGCGTGCGTGCGTGTGTGTGTGTGTGTGTGTGCGCGCGCGCGCGCGCGTTTAACCCTCTGGCAACATCAACACATCACGGTTAGCAATTACTTTAGCGAAACTTCCTTAATTACTTTGTTCTGTCATATGACAAACCAATGTATGCCATATGCACCGTCTAGTAAACGAAATATTTTTATATGTAAATCACACTACAGTTACCGAAGTACGCAGCATTTCATGAACAATATAAAACTCATATTCGTTCGCTGTGGGACTGAGTAAAGATACCAATGAAGAGCCAATGTAAACACAAATGCAACTGTAGGCGTGATCTCCTGGGTGGCCTTATTTCAGCTTCCATGGACAAATTGTCTCAAGTTAGAACTGCTGCTGTGTAATTAAATTCACTTGCTGCTGTTTCGAGATTTGTGCAATTTCGTTCATCCCACTTTTCCTGTATCTTCCGAAGAGACACTGAAAGTGTAGGTCCCTTCTTCCAGGTGTCTATGCCAGGGGAAGTAAAAGTCAGGTAAATGTGCAACATGTTAACTCCCGTAGCTGGTGACATGTTTCTGTAAGGCACTAACAAGCTCCTGCGTTAGACCAGAAAAGGGTTGTTTGGCGTGTGTGTGTATATATATATATATATATATACATATATATATACATATATATATATACATATATATATATATATATATGTATATATATATATGTATATATATGTATATATATATATATATATATATATGTATATATATATATATATGTATATATATATGTATATATATATATATATATATGTATATATATATATGTCTATATATATATATATATATATATATATATGTATGCATGTATATATATATCGTAAAGCATTCCGATATATATATATATATATATGTTACAGTCAATCTGTGTAATCAGTCATTTCGCGTAATGACCGACATGTTTATGCATTACGCATATCAGCTTTTATAATTATTCAGACATTCACATTACTCAAGTAGATAAACAATGTGAATAAATATTTGCTATATATTTGCAAATAGCAACATTTTGCTAATAATTTATCCCTCTCTGGGTACAAGATTCTAACCCTCCCCTGAAAGTTTGATTAACAGCTATCTCACTAGTGTTCTCTGATTTGATGGACAGGTAATGGATGACCCAACCATTCTCCAACTGGGAATGCCAATTGCCTAACAATGGTGACTGTCTTAATTGGCTATTGTGCATTGCCTCTCCCTATAAAAAGAACACAATCAGTAGGTGTTAATCACTTACCTCTTGGCACAGTTATCACAATGGCACAGGATAATTACGAAGTACAATTTAAGGAAGAACTTTACAAAAGGTTTCAAATAGGTCAAAAACATAATTCCCAAAGTGGAATATTTCAATACTACAGAACAACTCAAGCTTGCAGCAACTGATGAATCTTCGAAGTCACGCCACATATACTACATACTCAGCAAGTAAGAACCACCCATCGTATGCTGAACATTGTTTCTTTATTTTAAGTGTGATAAATTTACCAGACATTTCACAATTTGAGGGGTAGATTGTAGGCATTTAATCAATGCTAGTATTCCAACCTATAATAAATGAGGTACGGTTGGAAAGATAGTTAAATACTCTTCCAAATGTGCCATAGCTAACATGTAATTATGCAGTAATGACATCATACCAGAATGTTGTCATAGAAATTACTCCACAACCCCACATATGCAATTTTGGTGGCTTGCATAACATGATGTGGTTTCATTTTGATTTGGTAATGGTAAATTTCACACCTTCATTCATTGATCTGCACATTGAAGCCACAGCCACAAGAAGCCTTGAGTTAATATCCACCACAGTTGTATTGGATACCAATTCAAGCCTTAATCCTTTCTTTGTTAAATTATTCCTCTTTTTTATGTAAGCCAGGAAGTCCACAATGAAAGGGTCTTTCTTCAGTTAGCCATGAATTGCAAGAGTGAACACAAATGAAAGCCGTCACTACTGTCTCACAAAAGTTGAGAAGTCCTTTCATGATTTGTCACATTAAGCCGTGCAAACAAATTAATTTAAAAGGGAAGTTAAACCAATTGCTAAGTTTAGTATAAAGGACACATTGATAAACATCATGATTATGCGTATATTACAATTACAATATATTACAATATATATTTATTATTATTTATTCTCACAATTTTGGTTTAGATAGTTTATAATTACAATTGGATAATAATAAAAATTTGCTCTTATGTTTCGCAGGTATAAAATTTGTCAATGCAGCGACATCGAGAAGTTGATAAAGAAACGAAATACACAGTGATGCACACTGAAAACAGAAGTGATAGGATAAAATGTCCTGAACCTCTGAAATCAATCAATCAACAATGTCCTAACTCCACAAAAACAATAGGTCATTCTACATTTCCAACATTCAATTTAAGATACACAATAGAAGACAAATTGTAATTGATACTTCACAGTATTTTTCACTGGCCTTTTTAATATAACAACTTAGTAAGAATCGGCCACAATTCAGGTAAATGTTGTCTAGACATTACAAAAAGAAAGTGCAAGTAAAACAGGACCGCCCTCCCAGCGCCCTTAATAAATATAAATGATTCGATTTTGAACAATTGCAAATAGATATATAATAAACACAGTTTGGAGATGGTTCAAATTGGCAAAAGGCTATTATAATGGTCATTGGTGCTAGGTGTGCGATGACATGATACATTTAGGTAAAGTAATATTTCCAAATATAGGTTATATTCAAGACATGAATATCAAGGTCAACGTCACCATAATCCTTACGGGGAATGGTTTTATCGACGAAAATGTGCAGACTGGTCGAATGTTTGTTCCGTTTTACAATGTAAACTGGTGCCACAGTTCACAATGAAATACCATGTTTTGCTAATATATGTCACACACCACGTGCCATAACTTTACTATGGACAAATTACAAAAATAAAATCACAGGTTAGATAACTTCCTGTCGCCGGTATTGAGTATGTATGCAATGGACTCCACATTTGTGGCACCAACCGTATCTCTATTTGACAAATAATTATATACTACATTACGATGTATGCCGCGAAGTGTGCTACGTGAATCCCACGAGACGCTTGACCTTGTCATAAGTGTCCGCCGCGATAGCTGTAGCCTGGTCAGCCCCTGATCGCATGATGTCATCCAGGTACGCGGTATCGTTGCGCAAGCGCACAATCTCATCCCTGATTGGCGTCAGTTTCTCGATGACAACCTCGGCGACGCGTTCCTTGTAGGTAAGCGTGTCCAGCACGAGGCAATCCTCGACGATCTCCTCGGGCAGCAGGTTGCTGAAGGCGGCGTGGATGTTGACGAGGTTCGACACGCCTGGCCGACCCTCAGGCTCGTACGAAATGTGCGACGTGAAGTCGGACACGGCTTTCTTCAGTTTCTAACAACAGATATAACAAGATATTTAACAAGATTGCCATCCAAAGTTAAAACCCCAGATGACAATTTGTCATCTATAATTGTAACCCGCCATTCTGAGCTATTTGTTTTTAAACATATTCACTTTGGCAGCATTTACACAATATGTAGATCATTTGTTCCATTCATTTAGTGTCCTCTGTGAGAATGAATACTTTCTGATATATAACCTATACTGTTCCTCCAGTAACGTTACTTTGTGTTTTCTGGTTCTTTCTTTCTTAAGTGAGAAAAAACTGGTCTCAATATTTTCATAACCATTCAATATTTAAAAAAATTATATCTGATCTCCTCTTAATCTCTGTCTCTAGTCTTTTTCATAACTAAGGTCTCTTAGTTATGGAATCCTTTCTATTCTTTCTAGCGTATCTATGTCCTTCTTACGATCTGGCCTCCAAATTTGCATACAGTATTCTAAATTAGGCCTAACTAAGAGTAATTTTTGAGAGGGTCTTACATACGTAACATTTTCTTGATGACATTAATTTGCTACATGTGAATATAAGTTTTGTAGAGCTAGCAGCAGGTATAATTAGTTCTTTCTCCTTATATTATGTTATATTTCTCTTAATCAACCCAACCATTTGATTACCCTTTCAAACTGCAACCACATACTGTTCTGAAATGTCCAGCACTAATCGTTACTCCTATGTCTTTTTCTGTTATGTAGTACCTGTCGGATGGCATCGTCGCTGTCCGTCAGTTCGATCCGACTGTTGACGTCTGTATCCGACTTGCTCATTTTCTTGGCAGGGTTACGCAGACTCTTCATTCGCTTAAAGTCACCTGCGGTTGAAATCCGTTTAAAAAATAATGTAGATAACACTTTTTAAACAAGTTTCTGGTTATTAGTGAAAACAATTAAGAACAGGTCTATATATGGTAACCCTAGAGGGAAGGGGAAATAGCGGGACTGGGAGAGGAATGGAATGTGTTTGAAACTGATGATGACTACAATAGTTGAAGCCAACTGTCCAAACGTGGTTGACGAAAATGACACTGTCCCCCTAGTCTGGCACTTAGGTGTGGACATTGGGCCAGTTACCATTGGAATAGCAGTACTGACTCATCAAATGTATTGTAGTTTGTAAAGTAAAGAGAGTTGATCATTGGCCTTTATTTACTAACTGTGAATAGTTTCCATTCTAGCTGGATTGCATTCGGCAGACAAAAAATTAGTTTAGAGACACTGTTACCGTGGTTAAGCAGACTAAACAGACTGACTTGGTTAGTCATATATTCATATGCGAGTTCTTTTCTACACAGATTACTAACTACTCATAACTTTCAAAATGTTCTACTTGTATTTTAGCAGTACGAAATGCATGACGCTGTACCACGTGATTATACACTAAAGTATAAATATCAAGTTTAAAATAGTACAAAACCTTATTTACATCTGCCATTATAAATTTATCAGCAACATACATTCTAATATATATATATATATATATCACACTGTGAGTTCTGTCTCAATATATATCTATTCATAATACAGTAAAAAAAAACAGTTCATACCTGTGATCACCTTTGGCTTGGGAAAGAAGAAGCCGTATTTCTTGTTGAAGACATTTGCTAGATGACGACACAGTTCAACGTGTTTCACTTGGTCATCACCCACAGGTATGTGAGTGGCCCTAACATCACAAAATATGACTATTTCATCAGCATTTCAACCCCTTGCAAACTTTTAAAGTACTTTTTTATTTGAAGACCCAAATTACTGTGATGAATTAAATCGAAATTCAGTTAGTTCTACCTCCATTTCTACTTGACAACCATTGACAATACATTAGTAATTTTCTAAAGAGGCCACCCAAGTGACTGAGATAAATGGCCTAATTAACAGGTTGGCCTGATTTTAAAGGCTGGATGTTTTAAGTTCATGATTCATTCAAGAACTTCATTGTCCATTTAAAAAACATTAAAAAAAGAAATTTTCTTTAAGTATACAATGCACTGCCAGTAATGACATTGGTAACAACACACATCACCTACACACACATGATAGAAACAGTCCACTTAAAACATTATTATTATAGCAAATTTCAGAAAATTTCTCAGGATAGTTCATTTTCATGTTCAAACTCTTCTTTTAACATATCGAAAAGGTTTTGTTTATCTCTACCTCAGTAGAGCTTTTGCCAACTTCTCAAGTTGGCTTTAACAGTACTAATGGCGATGGTGTCCTGTAGGATGATGTCATCACAAATGTGTGGAAGTTCGTAATGGATATTTTAAATGTTTTAATTAAGTGACTAAACATTTTTAAAGTTCCAGATTGTTAAGGTTTATTGAACGGTGGTGTTGTGCATTAAACCTGGCTTTGCACAAATAAGAAAGAGACTATTTATGAGAGACACTTACTTGTATAGTAGGATATCGGCAGCTTGTAGGACGGGGTAGGTAAACAGACCAAGGGGCACTTCCTTCATTGTCTCTGACTTTTGCTGAAAACAAACACAGCACATTTGTAAGTCTCAGTCAAATATATCACACAACTAGTCTGGAGAGAACAAATGCCTCTGGAAGATAAGAGGAATCCATGGAAAGAACACAAGAAAGAACAAGACAAGAATGTCAACAGGAGTACATCTCAACAACTACCAGAGAGAAGAAGTGGACATGTACTTGGGTCCTGTGCTGAGAATGACATCAGAAAGATTATCAACAGCAGCATTTATGTGGAAAAGGGTAGGCCTAAAGAAATTCTAAAAAGAACCTTCTTAAAAGCGGGAAAGTTGTAAACCTCGAAACAATAGACAAGGTGGCCACTGTGGCTGAGGACAGTGATGTGTGATTGTTTCCATCCTGAGCGATGCCATTGGCACAAGAGGATACAAGAAGTCTGAAATGCAGCCTCAATTGGCACAACTGCAGAAAAAAAAAATCTTGGCTAACCAGTTTTCTAGTTTCAAAATAAAACCATCTCCCAACACTAAAATGTGGGAATTACAGTCAGGACATGCCCAACTATAAATTCCTGGTTTTCTGTTATGCAGCATGTTGGCATTCAAATGTCATATTTTAATTTTAGAACATTACAAGAATTGTCTTCTGAAATTATATCAGATTGTC
Source organism: Lamellibrachia columna (assembly GCA_963662155.1). Lineage (NCBI taxonomy): Eukaryota > Metazoa > Annelida > Polychaeta > Sabellida > Siboglinidae > Lamellibrachia > Lamellibrachia columna. Next base: position 31,739,097 of record OY759270.1, read on the forward strand.
TATCTGTCTGTCTTGGATATATAGAATGGCTGACTAAAATAATTGGTTGAAAAGAGTAACATGTTTTTGTGGTTGAACAACCAATTAAATGAAGTTAGTTATCTACTATGAAAACTGTTAATATGCCACAATAACCTTCCACTGAGGGAGATGTTCAAGTCGTGGCAGGGTGGTCAAACATCCAAGAATCCAGCCTAGTTCTGCATGCTGACTCACCTAGAGACAGAAATAACAAATCCATCAAATTCCAAATCAACATGGTTGTCACTAACAACTCTATATTCCATCCCTGTGTCAATATGACAACATTATACATAAGTTTTGCATCTTTTTCTTTAATAATGATTTTTTATGGTGTAGTCCAAGATTCATCACCTCTGGATGGAGCCCATGACAGTTGTTCACCATATGTCTCCATTGGTGCTGCACTGCATAGCCTTCTCAGTCCAAGATTAACACCATTTAATGATTTTATTCTATGATCAGTTTCTGTCTTTGATGTCATTGCGTTATCATGTTACTTAAACACATGAAAAAGAAACCTGCTTTGCACAGTAAAATTACACTACATATTTTTTTGTTAATATAGAAAATAATAGTTTCTACATAATATCAAATATATATATATATATATATATATATATATATATATATATATATATATATATATATATATATATGTATGTATGTATATATGTATATACGTATATACGTATATAAGTATGTTATATGTATGTGTGTATGTAAGTATATATATATATATATATATATATATATATATATATATATATATATATATATATATATACAAACATATTAACATATTGTCCTAATTCCTACTTTAAACATCAGATATGACAAAATTAATGCATACACTGCTTTGCTGGAAAAGAATTGACTTCTTCGGATCAATGCCACATGCTAGCAGTGATGCTACCATGTCTCGAATGTTTTCCCTATAAAAGAAAATAAATACTATACATCCAATCATCCAGTGCTATGTTTTTTCCAGGACATCGATACCGGAATAACCCTTGGCGCCTCGGCTCTAGTGCACAATGTAATACAAATTTGATGGTGAAATCGTGTAAGATTATCGAGAGAAGCACAACACATAATTTGCATTAATCTTTTGCATGCACTGAAACACTGTCAAAATAATCCTGAATCCAAACACCCCACTGTTTAAAGAACATTGCAAAATTAAATATTACTAAAATTAGCCTAAATTAATATCTTGTTCGCTGGTGAGTGAACACAGGTATATTGTGCATACAGACATTAGGAGCATGCAAATAAATACCTCAAAATAATTTCAGTCTTTTGAACGCCGAGTTATTAATACTGTTAATTAATTTACTGGATATCTTCTTTACTGTGAGAAATGAGCATGTGAAGTTATACTAAGTTCAACGACAGAATACTGACCTGAGCTTGGTTGGATCTTGTGGTAATGTCAAGGCATGCAAGTCAACTACACAGAGTACAACATGCGTTCCATCTTCTTCCTGAAGCTCCACCCACGGTTTAATGGCACCAAAATAGTTACCAAGATGTGGAACTCCAGTTGGCTGGATCCCGGAGAAAATACGCTTTTTGAACTGGTGTCCTGTATTGTCCTGCAATTAGAGCATATGCTTACAGTAACATGTAATGGTATGTTCTTCTAAAAAATAAATATTCATTAATGCTCAGGAATATGTTTGGCTTGTTTAACTTCTTATTACAACCAAATTACAACGCCAATTTTTTATGAAACCGAATTCTGATAATTGCTGTTCCTTCTAGCCCCGGTCTTCCCTACATGATATATTTATAACCTCTACAATAGGTAGATTGAAGTTACCAGTTAGTACATGAGTTTGTCTCAAGAGGGCGGAACATGTACAGTGCATGTACAATTCATGACTGATATGTCATAATACGTATTACTGTTACCGAGAGAGTATGTCTCATTTGTTTAAAAATAAAACAATTGCATTCATAAAAAGGGAACAATGTGATGACTCGACCGATGTTTTTCTGCGGGCGCCGGTGTCAACAATTTAATGAACGTGACAATGACAGCGTGACCGAGACGATGGGACGGTCGGCAGACACGTGGGCGATAATACAACAAACATCATTACTTAGCAGGCTTCGCACTGTTCTGCTCCTTTTTACCTCAGGGTGTGTTGTTCTATTTGAAAAACATCGATGTGTTATATTTACTGATAATGTACGTTGACTGATATGCCAGCATCTCACAAAATATCTGGCTCCCGACACAGAAGGCACCATCTCGCCTTCGTTTTAGTACGCCTTGGGGCCGCGCGATGGCGCCACTAATTCGTTGAGGAACGTAATGTTGTGATTTTCAATGATATTTTCACATAATTTATGTATGTGACTCATATAACGTATGGTGACTGTTTGCAATTTAGTCAGGGACATCACCGACAACCTCCCGACATGTATAACTTGGCAAAGTGTTCACGGATTATAATTATGTGCTTTTCTAATTTGACCTTTCTAAACTGTTATCAGTAGGCCTAACCAGCTCGGTCTGATAGTAATTACAGGGTGCGCAATATCTATCGGAAAAGACCACTGGAACGATATGGAAGGGATGTGGAAGGGGTCTCAATCTCCCATCTCCCACCTGTGTGGGGGCCAATTATCTAATACATCATACCATTTTTGAGGATCCGCCTCCACCAATCCCACCTTCCACCAATCCTACCTACCACCAATCCCTCCTCCCACCAATCCCACCTCCCACCAATCCCTCTTCCTACCAATGCCACCTACCACCAATCCAACCTCCCACCAATCCCACTTCCCGCCAATCCCACCAATCCCACCTCCCACCAATCCTACTTATGTTTGAGACCAATGTTCCAACAATTGTTAGGGCCACCCTCCAACCTCTATCCACCTCCTGCCACACCCCTAACTGTACATGCAGTCCATGAACCTATATGACTAAAAATAAATAATATCATTATCAATCGTCCTTTTTATCACATTTCAAATTTAACAAGATAGGAATCACAAACTCCACGTGATTGCGTGCAACTAGCGGAGTTAGCTACTATTTGGTTGCTTATGTAGTAAATACGTATGGTAGTTACATTATGTCATAGCAAGTAAATACGTATGGTAGTTACATTATCTCATAGCAAGTGGTTACACAAATTACGTTATCCTTTCCTATGCACACCATTTTATAACACTATATTGTTCGTTTCCACCCCACTGTGCACTGATTCTGGTTTTTTCTTTCCAAATATTAGTGGGCACTAATTTGTTAGTCTGCTCCATTTTTAATCTTGGTGTATTGTTAATGCATAGTCTACCTGTATTTCTTGTTATTGTTTTTATGACCTATGAAATATACCTGCGTATATTTC
>OY759270.1:31747488-31777488 GCA_963662155.1 Lamellibrachia columna
GTCGCACGTTGCGATGATTTAACATTGACTTGCTGCCAAGACGCTGATCCAATGCATCTCAACAGGAACATCACTAGAAGTCACGCGTGTGCGTCTAGACCTGAAAGCCAACTCCATAATTAATACTCGACATATGTCATTAGATAATTACGCATTCGACATATTTTTAATCACGGCACATGGAACTAGTTATTCTTCATATGGATTTGATAAAAACGTAAATTTTAGCTGTACATTAGCCGCACAAATTACGCAATCATTGAAATGTGCGTAATAACACGACATATTACGTAATCATTTGCGTAGTAACACGAATGCGATAGAACCATGACGTCGTTTGCGGTTAGACAATTCGGGTATTTAGGATTAGACACTAGGCCAAAACGTTATCTTGTGTACGACTGTCTACATTGAAACTGTCCCCTCAGTTAAAGTAGCCCATTACGAATCAGATTCGTCGTTTATATATATATATATATATGTATGTATGTATGTATGTATGTATGTATGTATGTATGTATGTATGTATGTATGTATGTATGTATGTATGTATGTATGTATGTATGTATGTATGTATGTATGTATGTATGTATGTATATATATATATATGTATATATATATATATATATATATTCTACTTCCAAAGAGCACCCACTGTGTGAAGCGTTACCCCTATAGCTGTCTTGGCCTGGGATAGCAATGTTTTTATTTCATATCTAGACATCCCTTGAGCTGCATGAATAGTATAAATGTATAAATTTGGCATGGCATGTAAACTTCATCCAGTTAATATAATAGTGATATTATTTATTATATTCCAATACTCCCAACTGAAAACTGGCGAAATGCTTGAATATCTTTTTTAATATGAATGCGTATAATGGCTATATTAATTTTTGCAGTGACAAAACGACGTGGCTGTAATGACAGTTCATTGAATAATTAATTTTGCAGCGCACATACACTTCACATATATCGTATTGGTGAGGCTTAATGGGGTAATATATTCAGTGTGGCATAAATCGTCCAGCTAAGCCGCATAGTTTTAACTTTTGGAAACACGTTTCGTGTGAACAGCGTATCTGGCTCTGCAGTTGAACGTGAAAGTGTGTCGTCTGCGGCAGATGTAGCTGTAGCTGTAGCTGTAGCTGTAGCTGTAGCTGTAGTTGTAGCTGTAGCTGTAGCTGTAGCTGTAGCTGTAAATAAATGGTGTTCGTCGCCAAAAAAGCCGCCACCAAAAGCAAACACCAAAAGTAAACTCGCTCTTGTTTTGCGGTGTCTGTCGCTGCTGCGGTTACATTTGGCAAATGTCCGCTAAATGGGCGTACACCGTTGGCTGTGGTATCCAACAGATCAGCAACCACCACGATAATTAGTACTTTCATATCATATGGCCTCCAATATCATATTCAAAGGGATGACACTGTGCGACGACTTAGGGAAGGCGCATTTCCTGGCACACAAGCAACGACGTCCGAGACGGGTTGGGCGAACTCAAAAGTATGTCAAATGTACTTGAATGAACATTTCCTGAAATATGTCCCGACCAACAAAGATGAGCCTCTCCTCCTCCTCTACGATGGACACAGCTCCCACATAAATGTGCCACTGATCGAGTGGGCACAGAAACACATCATCTTGTTCCTGTTACCTGCCCACACCAGTCACTTGCTGCAACCACTTGACGTAGGGGTTTTGGGGCCATTTAAGGTGTCGTACTATAATGAGTGCCACACCTATCTGCGAAAACATGCAGGCTAAATAATAACCCGATATGATGTATGTCACCTCACAGCCAACAAATTCAGTCATACAATGACTCCAGGAAATATCGTCGACAGTTTTAAAAGGACCGGCATTTACCCATTCAATGCAGGTGTGGTCACTGTTGGCACCAAGTGTGGTCACTGTTGGCACCAAGTGTGGTCACTGCTGGCACCAAGTGTGCACTGCTGCCACTAAGTGTGGTCACTGCTGGCACCAAGTGTGGTCACTGCTGGCACCAAGTGTGGTCACTGCTGGCACCAAGTGTGGGCACTGCTGGCACCAAGTGTGGGCACTGCTGGCACCAAGTGTGCTCACTGCTGGCACCAAGTGTGGTCACTGCTGGCACCAAGTGTGGTCACTGCTGGCACCAAGTGTGGTCACTGCTGGCACCAAGTGTGCACTGCTGGCACCAAGTGTGCACTGATGGCACTAAGTGTGGTCACTGCTGGCACCAAGTGTGGGCACTGCTGGCACCAAGTGTGGCCACTGCTGGCACCAAGTGTGGTCACTGCTGGCACCAAGTGTGCTCAATGCTGGTACCAAGTGTGCACTGCTGGCACTAAGTGTGGTCACTGCTGGCACCAAGTGTGGTCACTGCTGGCACCAAGTGTGGTCACTGCTGGCACCAAGTGTGGGCACTGCTGGCACTAAATGTGCTCACTGCTGGCCCCAAGTGTGGTCACTGCTGGCACCAAGTGTGGCCACTGCTGGCACCAAGTGTGGTCAGTGCTGGCACCAAGTGTGGCCACTGCTGGCACCAAGTGTGGTCACTGCTGGCACCAAGTGTGGTCAGTGCTGGCACCAAGTGTAGTCACTGCTGGCACCAAGTGTGGTCACTGCTGGCACCAAGTGTGGTCAGTGCTGGCACCAAGTGTGCTCACTGCTGGCACCAAGTGTGGTCACTGCTGGCACCAAGTGTGGTCACTGCTGGCACCAAGTGTGGTCACTGCTGGCACCAAGTGTGGGCACTGCTGGCACCAAGTGTGGGCACTGCTGGCACCAAGTGTGCTCACTGCTGGCACCAAGTGTGGTCACTGCTGGCACCAAGTGTGGTCACTGCTGGCACCAAGTGTGGTCAGTGCTGGCACCAAGTGTGGGCACTGCTGGCACTAAATGTGCTCACTGCTGGCACCAAGTGTGGTCACTGCTGGCACCAAGTGTGGCCACTGCTGGCACCAAGTGTGGTCAGTGCTGCCACCAAGTATAGTCACTGCTGGCACCAAGTGTGCTCACTGCTGGCACCAAGTGTGGGCACTGCTGGCACTAAATGTGCTCACTGCTGGCACCAAGTGTGGTCAGTATTGGCACCAAGTGTGGTCACTGCTGGCACAAAGTGTGCTCACTGCTGGCACCAAGCGTGCACACTGCTGGCACCAAGTGTAGTCACTGCTGGCACCAAGTGTAGTCACTGCTGGCACCAAGCTTGCTCAATGCTGGCACCAAGTGTGCTCACTGCTGGCACCAAGTGTGCTCACTGCTGGCACCAAGTGTGGTCACTGCTGGCACCAAGTGTGCTCACTGCTGGCACCAAGTGTGTGCACTGCTGGCACCAAGTGTAGTCACTGCTGGCACCAAGCGTGCTCACTGCTGGCACCAAGTGTGCTCACTGCTGGCACCAAGTGTGCTCACTGCTGGCACCAAGTGTGGTCACTGCTGGCACCAAGTGTGCTCACTGCTGGCACCAAGTGTGTGCACTGCTGGCACCAAGTGTGGGCACTGCTGGCACCAACTGTGCTCACTGCTGGCACCAAGTGTAGTCACTGCTGGCACCAAGTGTAGTCACTGCTGGCATCAAGTGTGCTCACTGCTGGCACCAAGTGTGGTCACTGCTGGCACCAAGTGTGCTCACTGCTGGCATCAAGTGTGGTCACTGCTGGCACCAAGTGTGGTCACTGCTGGCACCAAGTGTGGTCACTGCTGGCACCAAGTGTGGTCACTGCTGGCATCAAGTGTGGTCAGTGCTGGCACCAAGTGTGGTCACTGCTGGCACCAAGTGTGGTCACTGCTGGCATCAAGTGTGGTCACTGCTGGCACCAAGTGTGGTCACTGCTGGCACCAAGTGTGGTCACTGCTGGTACCAAGTGTAAGTCAGTGCTGGCATCAAGTGTGGTCACTGCTGGCACCAAGTGTGGTCACTGCTGGCATCAAGTGTGGTCACTGCAGGCATCAAGTGTGGTCACTGCAGGCATCAAGTGTGGTCACTGCTGGCACCAAGTGTGGTCACTGCTGGCACCAAGTGTAGTTACTGCAGGCATCAAGTGTGGTCACTGCTGGCACCAAGTGTGGTCACTGCTGGCATCAAGTGTGGTCACTGCTGGCATCAAGTGTGGTCACTGCAGGCATCAAGTGTGGTCACTGCTGGCACCAAGTGTGGTCACTGCTGGCACCAAGTGTAGTCACTGCAGGCATCAAGTGTGATCACTGCTGGCACCAAGTGTGGTCACTGCTGGCACCAAGTGTGCTCACTGCTGGCACCAAGTGTGGTCACTGCTGGCACCAAGTGTGGCCACTGCTGGCACCAAGTGTGCTCACTGTTGGCATCAAGTGTGGTCACTGCTGGCACCAAGTGTGGTCACTGCAGGCATCAAGTGTGGTCACTGCAGGCATCAAGTGTGGTCACTGCTGGCACCAAGTGTGGTCAGTGCTGGCACCAAGTGTGGTCAGTGCTGGCACCAAGTGTAGTCACTGCAGGCATCAAGTGTGGTCACTGCTGGCACCAAGTGTGGTCAGTGCTGGCATCAAGTGTGGTCACTGCTGGCACCAAGTGTGGTCAGTGCTGGCACCAAGTGTGGTCACTGCTGGCACCAAGTGTGGCCACTGCTGGCACCAAGTGTGCTCACTGTTGGCATCAAGTGTGGTCACTGCTGGCACCAAGTGTGGTCACTGCAGGCATCAAGTGTGGTCACTGCAGGCATCAAGTGTGGTCACTGCTGGCACCAAGTGTGGTCAGTGCTGGCACCAAGTGTGGTCAGTGCTGGCACCAAGTGTAGTCACTGCAGGCATCAAGTGTGGTCACTGCTGGCACCAAGTGTGGTCAGTGCTGGCATCAAGTGTGGTCACTGCTGGCACCAAGTGTGGTCACTGCTGGCACCAAGTGTGGTCACTGCTGGCACCAAGTGTGGTCACTGCTGGCATCAAGTGTGGTCACTGCTGGCATCAAGTGTGGTCACTGCTGGCATCAAGTGTGGTCACTGCTGGCACGAAGTGTGGTCACTGCTGGCACGAAGTGTGGTCACTGCTGGCACGAAGTGTGGTCACTGCTGGCATCAAGTGTGGTCCCTGCTGGCACCAAGTGTGGTCACTGCTGGCACCAAGTGTGGTCACTGCTGGCATCAAGTGTGGTCACTGCTGGCACCGAGTGTGGTCACTGCTGGCACCGAGTGTGGTCACTGCTGGCACCGAGTGTGGTCACTGCTGGCATCAAGTGTGGTCACTGCTGGCACCAAGTGTGGTCACTGCTGGCACCAAGTGTGGTCACTGCTGGCATCAAGTGTGGTCACTGCTGGCATCAAGTGTGGTCACTGCTGGCATCAAGTGTGGTCACTGCTGGCACCAAGTGTGGTCACTGCTGGCACCAAGTGTGGTCACTGTTGGCACCGAGTGTGGTCACTGCTGGCACCAAGTGTGGTCACTGCTGGCATCAAGTGTGATCACTGCTGGCACCAAGTGTGGTCACTGCTGGCACAAAGTGTGGTCACTGCTGGCACCATGTGTGGTCACTGCTGGCACCAAGTGTGGTCACTGCTGGCACCAAGTGTGGTCACTGCTGGCATCAAGTGTGGTCACTGCTGGCATCAAGTGTGGTCACTGCTGGCATCAAGTGTGGTCACTGCTGGCACCAAGCTGCTCCAAGAATCCACCAAAACAACGCAGCCAGACAGACAGACAATAAACGGCCGGGTGACGTCGATGCCATGAATTGTACCGGTTTCCTCGTCTCGCGCGACATGATTCGGACGTTCAATATGTTAGGTTGAATTCTACGCCGACCAGTATACGGTTCATAACCTCGGGCCGCGAGTTTTTTTTTTTTTTTTGAGCAAGTAGGTTGAGCACTATGGCCAATGCGGTGCTCGGTTGTCATCACGTGATGCATACATTATGAAGAATCTTCACACGTGGTTTGGTACGGCAGCTTGCGCCAACACGTGCATGTGTTTACTAACACATTTTGTGGAACACCACAGCCAACGGTGTACGTCCATTTAGCGGACATTTGCCAAATGTAGACAGACAGACACAGCAAAACAAGAGCGAGTTTACTTTTGGCCTTTGCTTTTGGTGGCGCCTTTTTTGGCAACGGGGACCATTCATTTACAGCTGCTGCAGACGACACAATTTCACGTTCAACTGCCTTCCCAGTCTTCTCGGGCCCAAAAAAACACACATGATTGGAAGACTTCAAAAGAACGCAGACAGTTTTATTGACTGCACACTCGGATTTCGGAACTGCAAACTAATCAGTCTCATATCAGAACTCAACTTAGAACGGACGCTCAATTGCCACACCGCATTTATTAATTTAAAACAACATTACGCGCGACGTCACGGACGATAAGAAGAACCTCCGGGTTCGACGGGACCATAAATATATATATATATATATATATATATATATATATATATATATATATATATATATATATATATATCTCCGGGTTCGACGGGACCATATATATATATATATATATATATATATATATATATATATCTCCGGGTTCGACGGGACCATATATATATATATATATATATATATATAACACAGACTGTAGGCATATCTATGGTCTGGACGATCTACGTCATCAATGCGTGCGAGAAAATAAAATATTTTAACACGTGCATGAAAATAAGCTTGTTTAAATTAATATCAATCGAAACGGCCAATATGAATAAGATTGAGATAGCTGCGTGAGAGCGTGACATGGAAGTCAAATGCGTGAATCTCTCGCCAAATGCGTGAGTCTCACGCCAAAATGTGTGTGTATCACGCCAAATGCGTTGGACTTGGTAACTCTGCCTGTGATAGTCGATGCGGATACTACGATTGGTTCGCTTTTTCGAAATGATCCTGAAACGATGCGAATTAATAAATCGAATTGACGAAGGACCTTTAATCACGGCTCGCACTCCTTTGTGTCGCAGTCGAGTATATCAGGGTCTTATCTGCGCAACCCAGCTTCCCAACCCAGCGTCAACTGCTTTCGTGCCCCGGTCAGAACATTGCCGAGCATTCCAGTCCTTGACCTTGAAACGTGACTCACAGCATAAATGTCACAGCGACCCATGGAGACTTGCCTGTTCATCCCCTTGGCACCTGCCTCTAAGGGGTTTCCTTTCCTAAATTCAAAATCATATCGTTATCTACTGATGTCACAGACACATTAATGTAGAATCGACCACCATACCTCGTACAAATCACATATTTCCTATTATGTGCAATCATTCTATGCGCTTTCGAGATTTTGTGAATTCACCTTAACAACATCTAGAAAGCGTTGACTAACGCAGAGCTCTACTGTGGAATGAGCTACGTTACACACACGATACGAAAAAGGAGGTTGATATTTGCTGATCATTGCCACAAACGCAATGACGCAGTAGTGCCATAGACAGCCGCGTGGCAACTGATCATTGCCACAAACGCAATGACGCAGTAGTGCCATAGACAGCCGCGTGGCAACTGATCATTGCCACAAACGCAATGACGCAGTAGTGCCATAGACAGCCGTGTGGCAACTGATCATTGCCACAAACGCAATGACGCAGTAGTGCCATAGACAGCCGCGTGGCAACTGATGATTGCCACAAACGCAATGACGCAGTAGTGCCATAGACAGCCGTGTGGCAACTGATCATTGCCACAAACGCAATGACGCAGTAGTGCCATAGACAGCCGTGTGGCAACTGATCATTGCCACAAACGCAATGACGCAGTAGTGCCATAGACAGCCGCGTGGCAACTGATGATTGCCACAAACGCAATGACGCAGTAGTGCCATAGACAGCCGTGTGGCAACTGATCATTGCCACAAACGCAATGACGCAGTAGTGCCATAGACAGCCGTGTGGCAACTGATCATTGCCACAAACGCAATGACGCAGTAGTGCCATAGACAGCCGCGTGGCAACTGATGATTGCCACAAACGCAATGACGCAGTAGTGCCATAGACAGCCGCGTGGCAACTGATGATTGCCACAAACGCAATGATGCAGTAGTGCCATAGACAGCCGTGTGACAACTGATCATTGCCACAAACGCAATGATGCAGTAGTGCCATAGACAGCCGTGTGGCAACTGATCATTGCCACAAACGCAATGACGCAGTAGTGCCATAGACAGCCGTGTGGCAACTGATGATTGCCACAAACGCAATGACGCAGTAGTGCCATAGACAGCCGCGTGGCAACTGGCGCATGGAAGAACATGTCTAGACAACCAGTCTTAACGGTCCTTAACATGTATCCACTTTCTAGAGGAAGGCGCGGGCTGGAGCGTGGAGAGGTAAACAACGGCAGTGAGGGACAGAGCCTGGAGAGGTAAACAACGGCAGTGAGGGACAGAGCGTGGAGAGGTAAACAACGGCAGTGAGGGACAGAGCCTGGAGAGGTAAACAACGGCAGTGAGGGACAGAGCGTGGAGAGGTAAACAACGGCAGTGAGGGACAGAGCGTGGAGAGGTAAACAACGGCAGTGAGGGACAGAGCCTGGAGAGGTAAACAACGGCAGTGAGGGACAGAGCCTGGAGAGGTAAACAACGGCAGTGAGGGACAGAGCCTGGAGAGGTAAACAACGGCAGTGAGGGACAGAGCGTGGAGAGGTAAACAACGGCAGTGAGGGACAGAGCGTGGAGAGGTAAACAACGGCAGTGAGGGACAGAGCCTGGAGAGGTAAACAACGGCAGTGAGGGACAGAGCCTGGAGAGGTAAACAACGGCAGTGAGGGACAGAGCCTGGAGAGGTAAACAACGGCAGTGAGGGACAGAGCGTGGAGAGGTAAACAACGGCAGTGAGGGACAGAGATGTCTGGAGACAGATGGATGAAGCCGGTAGTGTTCGACCTCAGTGGCCAGCAGTGTGTGAGTGAGTGAGTGAGTGAATGAGTGAGTGTGTGATTTAGTGAGTGATTGAGTGAGTGAGTGAGTGAGTGAGTGAGTGAGTGAGTGGGTGGGTGAGTGAGTCAGTGAGTGGGTGGGTGGGTGGGCGGGCGGGTGAGTGAGTGAGTGGGTGGGTGGGTGGGTGGGCGAGCGAGCGAGCGAGCGAGCGGGCGGGCGGGCGGGCGGGCGGGCGGGCGGGCGGGCGGGCGGGCGGGCGGGCGGGCGGGCGGGCGGGCGGGCGGGCGGGCGGGCGGGCGGGCGGGCGGGCGGGCGGGCGGGCGGGCGGGCGGGCGGGCGGGCGGGCGGGCGGGCGGGCGGGCGGGCGGGCGGGCGGGCGGGCGGGCGGGCGGGCGGGCGGGCGGGCGGGCGGGCGGGCGGGCGGGCGGGCGGGCGGGCGGGCGGGCGAGCGAGCGAGCGAGCGAGCGATAATGAGTTTTAGATTTTCTCACGTAATTCCTAGTAAACAGTTAATGTTGTAAACATTTGTATTGGAGCCAAAGTGGTTTTCATGACTTCCTGTGGCACAGAGCAGCAGCTGTTGTATTCGGTTTCATTCAGGTAGTTGTAGCCATGAAGGCCTAACTCGTAATTTCGATATAATTGATAATTAAGATTTCACATGGCTAAATGTGTCAGTAATGACATTGCTGATAATTAGGTTTTCACCTGTATAATTGGCACAATATTCGTTTAGTGTTGTTCATTGTTGCGTCTTCTCCGTGATTAGACCCTACTCCACACATGTTGTCAAGGTCAACGATGGAGTCTCGTAATAACGCACTCGGCGACACTTACACAGAAACGTAATTTGTTTGGGATTCAAGTCCACATAAAATCGATCATCAACGGATGGTTCTGCATAAATGGGCGGATACAATCCGGTTTTTTGGTTAAGCGTGGCTAAAATAGGTAAACATTTTTTGCTATTAATCTACAGAAAACATACCCCTGACATTCAAAGAGATGTTGCAGTAGTGCATCAATTGCGTGATCAGATCTCGTTGACATGCTACGAGGCCTGCGTCGTTATTACGACTGTGTTTTGTCCTAACAAACTAACTTTTATTACGTACTAGCTTTCGAACAAGGCTCACCAGATGTTTAGGAACACCAAACACCAGCAGATATTCACACATGACGGACATTGTCAAATGCCTTACGTTAAGGAGACCAACATTGCATACGTTGTGCTTCTTCATTGAATAAGCCAAACTGATCTTCACCTACTTCATTGAATAAGCCAAACTGATCTTCACCTACTCGCTCTCGTGTGTAATAGGACATTATTCTTCCGAGGATATCCAACAGTATTGGATGCGTGGCTTATCACACTGCTATAATCAACTATGGACGAACTTTGTGTCTCCTCCTGCTGCTTTCAGTCATTCTTGTCGTATTTGTTCCACGCACATTGCTTTATTACGTTTCTTTGTTCTTATTGTTTGTTCTAATTCTGATTTCAGCTCTCCAGGTGTCTGATATTTCCCATTATGTTTGATGTATGTGTATTTGACCTTCACTGTAAAGAAATAATGTTGCCAACGCTCTCTGATAATAGCTGCACGCTGCTGTACCTAATTAATACGTCTACGCACATAGAATAATGATTTAAACTAAATCACTACATTCACCTGTAGGAAAGACGTCATGTGGAATGTCTGTGTTTGGATTCAACATTTGTCACGCAAGTAGCAACACAGACGACAGAGACACCAAATACATGACTCCAATAAGCTAAGAGAAAAATGTATCATTTAAAGAGAGCTAGAGTGTATTTTAAATCTTTGGTAGCTAAACATGATGTGTAAATTATTCATTATGAATGCATTATTCTAATGACTGGATGAAAATCCCAGTTTGATCCACTTTAATGCAAGAGAAGGATTGACACAGAAAATGTGTCGTTGCTAGTCGAGACACTGTAAGCAGAAGTTATTGATTACAGTGATTAAAAACGCAGGGATATTTTACGCAAACAAATGTCAAAATGATCCAAGATTGACCCGTGTTGAATGTGTCACTGGAATTACACAAATAACGTATGCCTTATTTTCGTCCGCTTGAATTAATAACGCCTATAATTATAATGGTAACATCTAAATAGTAATTTAACATTTTACTTGATTGGGCACGTTGCCAGTATTACTGTAGAGCATCGTCTGTCTACTTAACAAACAAGATATTGTACCATATTGTAGTTGGCACACGCACAGTACAAGGGTTTACATCTGGAAGACGTGAAACCCTAAATCGATTCGCGTGGTCAACATTAAAAACTTCAAATAATTGAGCCAGCTACAACAACGTGTGCTGATTACACGTTATTTCCTGCATATGACTATATTATATCAACGTTTTGCCTATATTATATTAATACGGTTAATATTAGCTTTATTCGTGGGCGTAAGGGTGCATTCTGGAATAAGCACGCATGTATGAGTACGTTATATACATGAATAGCTGCACTGATTGTGCACACGGCCATTCTACGGAGCTGTCAGCCAGAGATACCGGTCGATGACGAGCCGGCTGACTAGACAACGGCGCCGTTGTATCGTTATCTAAGCGCCGTACTCGACCTAATGCGACGGACGTGAAAAGACGGTCGCGCGGCTCAGCGCTCCGTCAACGAACATCAATTTAGCCGTGGGTTCCGGTCTGTGAATGTCCACATGATTCCGCTAGAGGAGAAGGTCGGACGAATGAGAAGGCCATGCCGTGTCGGGTACTTGTGTGACAGTCAATTAAGCAACACGTCTGTCAACCGAGAGATGCGACACCTGCTCCAAGTGTGGCCTCGTTGGCAACTATACAGCGGACATATTCGTGATGCGTAGTGTTAATAATCACATTGGATACGTCCCATGTCGTGTTGAGACATGCTTTTGGGTGTGTTCTGTAGACAAAATTTCATTGTTTCAACCATCTGAAACTGATAGCTGTCGAGTGGAAACGATGTGAATGAGGCTAATCAAAGTAGTTTCACATAAGGTATGCAACAGGTTGGACAAGGGAGTCTTTGGAAGATTTTGGAAGAAAATAAGAAACCTCCATCATGATTGGAAAACAGCTTCATTTCGGTTCAAACTGCATTTGCTTTGGAAAAACTTGAACACTGTTCGGTTTATTGTAAATAATGTTTTATTTCTGTTAACGATTATTATTTATTTTAACATTTAAATTACACAAAACTGACAGCACCCGAAATCTCGGATCTGTTAAGTTGTTGTGGTTGTTGACGCAGGCCGGGATTCTACGTATTTGAACATCGCCAGACGTTTTGGAGCAGGCCATTTTTTGCTTGTCGATTTCGCACAAATATGTCGGGACCTAAACATCGCAGGTCGCGGGTGTTCAGCATAAGCACGACGATCTCGCAGTTGGAGAGGGATAAAGATTACACACTCTTGCAGAAACAGTCCAACAGCCAGACTATGCAAACGGCCAGGATGATCGTCGTCATGATGGTTCCCGTCATCGCCTTGGTCAGTATCGCCGGCGTGTCGATGGCGGGGTCGCAGGACCGCTATATCCAGACCGGGTGGGCGTACGATTCGATCACCCCCAGCTTCTCGCTGGCAGAACTGATCGGGACGCTGCAGAAGGAGAGAGGCATCACGACCATGTTCTTGAGCACGGTCTTGCCAAGTAGCAACCTCATCACTAAGATGGTTCTCATTCAGAACAACGTTAACCTTTCCCTTGAGAAGATTGTCCACTGGCCAAGACTGGCAATCAACGGGGTGAAGATCCAATCTACGGCCGCATTGCGCGACTACTTGTCCGATCACCGGCACGAGATACTGGCCACGAACGTGACGGTTAGCAACAACATTGGCTTCTATACAAACTTGACACAATCGCTGCTGGAGGCCATCACTGAAGGAATACTGCTGCCGGCAGAAGGTCAACTCTGGAAGAAGTTTGTCGCCTTCGACTCGGTGCTGCGGGCGGGCGACGCGTGTGGCATCCAGCGAGCCCTCGGCAGCGTCTATTTCTCCCGAGGAGGTCTCAACCGCGAACTCACCTTCCACTTCATCAAACTCGACAACACAGTCGACACCTACTTGCAGCAGGCCTTCCGCTACAATCACCCCATTCTCGTGATGTACATCTCCGACACGAACGAGATGCTGCCAGTGATGCAGTCGTTGGCGTCAATTAAGAGTAACATCATGCAGGACGGCGATACCGAGGTGAACTCGTCATCGCTCAACGCCAACGTCGCCATCGACATGGGCATCGAGTGGTTCGACAACATCACCAAGTACATCTCTCTGCTCTCCAAGCTGCGGGTCCGCATTATGAAGGACGTGCTGGTCGAGTTGGCGGCCGTCATGCGCAACGTCCGCCGGTCGTTCATCCTGTACGTGTGTCTCATGTTCGGCATCGTCATCGGCTGTCTGGTGCTCGCTGTTTGGTACTCATCGTGCATCAACGCCCTCATGCGTCGCATGTCTGACTACTCGAAGAAGATGAATGTAAGTAATCACTTATGCAATGATAACGGCAGGATCTGAACAAAGGTATCACTTTTGGTGCTGGTCTCTTAATACTGGGCCATCGTGAAGTTGGGTTCCATTGTGTGTCAACGTACGTAAACAAAACACCCATATGTAGACAGGCAGGTAGGTAGGTAGGTAGGTAGGTAGGTAGGTAGGTAGGTAGGTAGGTAGGTAGGTAGGTAGGTAGGTAGGTAGGTAGGTAGGTAGGTAGGTAGGTAGGTAGGTAGGTAGGTATGTAGGTAGGCAGGCAGGTAGGTAGGCAACTAGTTAATTAAAGCTGCTTCCTCAAATGGTTCAGTCCATCGCGAATCCGGTTCACTTATGTCCAAATGTGTAGTGTGTGACTATTTAAGTAATGTGCGCAGTCCATTTAATAAAAAAATGCCTATTTTTTTCAAATCATCGAACTTTAGTCGTTAGATCTGGTAAGGATCGAAAAAGTGGATATTAAAAATGGTAAATACTGTGTGCGTGATTTTTCAGCATTTCGATTTTCACTTTAAAAAAAATCGATTTGATTAAGCACCTTTAAGTAAGTCAGTTAAACAATATTTACGTTCTCACAGTCTTACCAACTGCATTACTTACGTAGACCTACATGCTTGCCCGAGTCATTCATCCAATTGAATCGTATTTCTAATCACCAGTATAACACGTGATGTGTTTGACTTTGTCAAGGCGAAGACGCAGGAACTAGCGAACGAGAAACACAAGACGGACTACCTGCTGTCGCAGATGTTGCCGCGACGTGTCGCCGAACAACTCAAGCGGAACGAGGATGTGTCTCCAGAGCACTTCGACCACGTCACCATCTACTTCAGCGACATCGTCGGGTTCACGTCGATCTCCGCCGCTAGTAGCGCCGAACAGGTCGTCAACCTGCTCAACGAACTCTACGGGTAAGTCGATCTCCGCCGCTAGTAGCGTCGAACAGGTCGTCAACCTGCTCAACGAACTCTACGGGTAAGTCGATCTCCGCCGCTAGTAGCGCCGAACAGGTCGTCAACCTGCTCAACGAACTCTACGGGTAAGTCGATCTCCGCCGCTAGTAGCGCCGAACAGGTCGTCAACCTGCTCAACGAACTCTACGGGTAAGTCGATCTCCGCCGCTAGTAGCGCCGAACAGGTCGTCAACCTGCTCAACGAACTCTACGGGTAAGTGTCGTCGTTGTCATTTCACTCTTCTTCAAAACTCATCACCCTGCAAAGAGGTCAACTCTAACATTTTATCAGCTGCCGAAATAGGTGACGGTCGCGATCTATCTTTAGTTTTATTTTTACCGTTATCTTGTCAGACTTAGTACACGTACAATGTCGATTAACTGTGAATAGTTAGCATGCAGGTTTGTATTATCTTAGTTCACATAGGTGTTGAAAATAATAAAAATAACAAGATTTTCATAATTTCTCGCATTGTCCATTGAAGATGTTGTAACGGAATAAGCACGCATGTATGGGAATACCCCGCCTTTGATGTTCAAAGGCGGGGTAGTCCCTGTCGATAGGACGTCCAGATACAGTGTTTCTTTCATGCAAACAAAACGTAATAGTTAGCATGGTTAACCTAACCTTCTACTTTGAACGCAAGTAAAGAAAACCTAATAAACAAGATCGTCTGTACATAGTAGTTGATTTGGACCAAGCAATGTTTGATGAAAGAACCAGATTTACCCATAATATTTCTTCTTCAAATGTTGGAGTAAGAGACTGTATGGTCGGATCAGCAAGCAGTGCCTACGTGCTACTACGTCCCGCATTCTGCATACGATAGATAAACAAAGTGATTGGTATTCCATATGTAGTACATTTATAAATCCTGCTTTCTGTTGTTCGGTACATTTTCCATGTATTCTAATTAGCATATGTGATGATCCAAATGATTCTTACAAATATCGCGAAAAATCAAATCTATTCCGTATCCACTTGCTAGCTCTTTTGGGCAAATGCGTTATTGAGTTTGCGGCGCGTCACCTAAATACTGGATTACATTTTAGCAGAACAGGACAATTTCAATTGAAAACTGCTAATGTACTTTTCTGCTGATGCACCATTGTGTAGCCCCAAATGCCGTAGCTGACTCCCAAAGGGCGCCATTATGTAGCCTCCCAAATGCCGTAGCTGACCCCCAATGGGGTCGATATGAGTTAATAGAGAGAGGGAATAGCTTCGTTGCGACTACTCAATTAGCCATTCGATATGTGCACAATTTGTATTTACACAAATATCACGTAATAAATGACACTTTCTAGAGAGATAGCCTAAGTGGAATATTACGGCGTTTTATTATAATCATCATTGAATTTCATTTATTGAATTATTCAACGAATTTTTTTCTTGCATGCATTCATTAAAATATCATTACTAATTAAAAATGTTCATACCTCGTAATGTATTTCTCGTTCATGTTAGTGATACATTAATCAAACAACTAAATAAGCGATGTAATTATATTGTTTTTTATATTACTTGAGCTTAAGGCAAATTAATGTGCTCTTCCTCCTTGTTCCCTGCTGTACAGGGTGAGGGTCAGGTTAAGTATTGTCAAGCCACTCTTTCTTTAATAATGTCATCAAATTAGTAGTGTCATCATATCTTACTGAATGTTGATGTATCAATGATTAATAACACATTTTCAACATAATGTGAACTTCTAATGCTACTGCCTTCTTTAAAATGTCAGTCATTATGTTTGGGTTGTTGACTTAATAGTTTTGTATTGAAATGGTGTCACATTTTCCAAAACCAAAGTTTCAAAACTTCCTGCCATATTTTAAATACTGGCAAAGCGTAGCAAGCTCTCCTGGTTTGGCCACATCACCCGACACAACGACGTCTCAAAAACCATCTAGAATGTTGCACAAATACTCACTAACTGAGGATTGGCTTCAAATTCCAGAATACTGCCAATGTTACTATGAGAAATGTGGCAATGATATATATTTGTGTGAACTCAGCATACACTAGCAGCGGAGTCGGGTCTTGTATAATTAAACATATAATTAGTATATATACGTAATAACTGTAGCTACACTTCACACAAACAACGTTTGCCTTTAATGGCAGATGCATGTAATTGTGCTTGCCATTAGTGTAACCACGTAATTGTGCTTGCCATTAGTGTAACCACGTAATTGTGCTTGCCATTAGTGTAACCACGTAATTGTGCTTGCCATTAGTGTAACCACGTAATTGTGCTTGCCATTAGTGTAACCACGTAATTGTGCTTGCCATTAGTGTAACCACGTAATTGTGCTTGCCATTAGTGTAACCATGTAATTGTGCTTGCCATTAGTGTAACCACGTAATTGTGCTTGCCATTAGTGTAACCACGTAACAATCGGACATTCTTCCCCAAAGCGCCCGAACGCATTTTTTACTTTTTCTAGTAACATTTAAAGCGAAGTGGGGGGGGGGCGCGTTACGGACTCGAATATACGTTAATGACTCCCTATATACGAATATATAGATTTAGTCACAACGTTGGTACGTTTCGTAATAATTCTCGTGACATATATTTAATGCATGACCAGTACATGTTATCAAGCAACTATGTTTCTTTAGATAGTTAATCAGCTACACAGTACATGTAAAGCATTTATTACATTACGCAACTACAGGTAATTACATTTTGGGCATGATTTGTGATAATGGCAGCTGCGTAGACCTACCAGGCTAACGGTTGCATTCGGGACGTTGCCATAGCAACGTGTTAGACTTGATGACATAAGAGTAGTTTCCGTGCGGTAACACAGCAAAAACGCACAGTATGATACGAGATTTATATATTAATAATACTACCAACATAGTCGATATATTGCCACAGGAAACCGTTGGATTTTCACTTCAATAAGTCAGGCGCGTAGATAGCCGTACGTACGTACGCGCCTGCTTAAACATCAATATGCAAAGAAACATTTTCAACCCGCCCCCAGACATTTAATGGTCCATCCCTAGCCTGGCTGGCATCCATCGTGGAGTGCAAGCACGAATCAGACAGCTGATGGGACCTACCCTACACTCACTGCAAACGACACAATGTTAACTTGACCATTGTGCATGCCTACAAATACCCACTAGTTAGAAACATGATGGACACAGTCCGGCAGATCGCCATCTCCTTTAACTTCAACTATGCTCAGCTCAGAGGCTGCGTATCTTTCAGGATGAGCTCGAATTAAAAGTGGATGCACCCACTGGTATGAACAACAGAGCTATTCTGCAATCACTCTGTGAGATACGATGGTCCAGTCGTGCGAACGCTATACATTCAAGTCTGCATTCACTGCTGTAGTCACTGTCCTGGGATATTTGGAAGAAGATGGGGACGGCAAAGGCAGACGATACTTCGTGTCCATCACAAATGTTGATTTCTTCATAACATTAGTGACCATTGAGCATGTTATCTAAAGTCGGCATCTTCTGACCACATTCCTACAGTCCAAATAGTGTCACGTCTGCCAAAGAGACAACCACTACAATCGTTGAGCTGCAGCATGACACGCCCAGCCAGTACTGGATGAGGCAATGTGTATGCCTTTCAATGATCATTTGTTGCAAGAAATAGACACGCTTCTATTAGGAGCTCAAAGTCACTACCTCCCACGACGACGACGGGTAAATCGGACACTAAATTGTCCAGCTGTACCATGTGTTCCAAGCCGATATGCCAGGTGGTCTCCGCCAGCAACAAAATGGAAGGCAAGATGGGAGATGGCGAATGTCGCTGGGAGACCCAACACAGGAAATCAAACGTGGCCTGTATTCTAACATATATCCGTGGCGACGCCACGGTGACAACTGCATGAGTGTTTGTCGGCACTGGCCCTTTCGCTTGTCCACATGGAGGCAACGTTGGATGCAGAACGCATCACCCAACAGTTCAATAGTTTAATGCTAACATTCTGCCCTAATGAAGGAGAGGGTAATAACTGAACCCTTTCTGTAGATATGATAGACTCGTAAACCCTTGTTACTGACGTTATAATTGCCTACATGTCTTCTTGGCTTATGACTAAATGGCTGTTATTATTGCGAAGGGTTTGCGTGTGTCTATAAATATAATTATCTTAGTGTTCCAATGATTTTGAATTATATTGTAGAACATGTATTGCGATAATGCTTCACTAACTGTTATAATAAGTAGTGCTATTACATAGTAAGGAGGTAATTGAAGCCTGTAAACAACCTTAGTAAACTGCAAAACCATAACACATTAAAACTTGTCTTTGTTAACCATATATGATATACTATTAAGGTTCACATCCACCTTTAAAAGGATTGGTGTCGAGTAGGTGGGTCGTGTTTTTCTCCATGGCCAGATGAGCATTTTCTTTAAAAGTTTTATTAAATGCAATAAATAACAAATAATCAGAAAACATGAACACACATACCCCCTGTTACTGAGTCTTAGATGTGTTCTTCCACATGAAGTTGTACTTAGCTACGCCCCGTAAGTGCTATTGAATGGTGAAAGTATTACACAGAACTCATTCTGCAAGTAATGACAATGATATATCTAGCCAATTTATTAGTGATAACAGGTGGATGCCTGTTTCACACGCAATTCCAGATTATTAATTCGAAATGTGGCGTCGCTGCTTTCGCGTTGTTCTCGGTGTAGATAATAACGTTGTCTATTTTGGGTTTGGAACTAAACTATTCCCTTCCCATTATCCAGATTAACGCGACGTCACACGGGTGCGATACAATAGGGGCGGCCTGGCTGTTGTAGACAGATTAACGCGACGTCACACGGGTGCGGTACAATAGGGGCGGCCTGGTTGTTGTAGACAGATTAACGCGACGTCACACGGGTGCGGTACAATAGGGACGGCCTGGTTGTTGTAGACAGATTAACGCGACGTCACACGGGTGCGGTACAATAGGGGCGGCCTGGTTGTTGTAGACAGATTAACGCGACGTCACACGGGTGCGGTACAATAGGGGCGGCCTGATTGTTGTAGACAGATTAACGCGACGTCACACGGGTGCGGTACAATAGGGGCGGCCTGGTTGTTGTAGACAGATTAACGCGACGTCACACGGGTGCGGTACAATAGGGGCGGCCTGATTGTTGTAGACAGATTAACGCGACGTCACACGTGTGCGGTACAATAGGGGCGGCCTGGCTGTTGTAGACAGATTAACGCGACGTCACACGGGTGCGGTACAATAGGGGCGGCCTGGTTGTTGTAGACAGATTAACGCGACGTCACACGGGTGCGGTACAATAGGGGCGGCCTGGTTGTTGTAGACAGATTAACGCGACGTCACACGGGTGCGGTACAATAGGGGCGGCCTGGTTGTTGTAGACAGATTAACGCGACGTCACACGGGTGCGGTACAATAGGGGCGGCCTGGTTGTTGTAGACAGATTAACGCGACGTCACACGGGTGCGGTACAATAGGGGCGGCCTGATTGTTGTAGACAGATTAACGCGACGTCACACGTGTGCGGTACAATAGGTGCGGCCTGGCTGTTGTAGACAGATTAACGCGACGTCACACGGGTGCGGTACAATAGGGGCGGCCTGGTTGTTGTAGACAGATTAACGCGACGTCACACGGGTGCGGTACAATAGGGGCGGCCTGGTTGTTGTAGACAGATTAACGCGACGTCACACGTGTGCGGTACAATAGGGGCGGCCTTGCTGTTGTAGACATATGTAAACAGATGTGATCAAACAACAACCTCATTGCAAAACATATCGATACTCGTTTTACGTTCCTTCGTCTTGCGGTCAGTGATACGTGCTTGGACAGTGTTCACTTGACGTGTATAACCGGGGCGAACCGCACGAACGACACATGTTATCAAGAAATGCTACACCATCGAATTGCAAACTCAATAATCACGGCTTGAAAATCGTTGCACATAAACACCGACTGGTGAACGATGGCCGCCCGTCCTATTATTGTGTTAATATAGTATTACCAAAACCCGGCCAAATGTCAGGCCCGTTAGTGCTAATGGATGTCCTTCGAGGCTCACTGGTCGTGTGTCAACTACTGTGTCTCACCAGTTGAACTCGTTGTACTGCGAATCTAAGAGAAAAAACAGTACGTATTTTTTTCAATGCGCGCGTGCAATTTGGACCTCACGTGAGTGACGACGTGACGTCTGCTGTGGCGTTGCCTTGTCCACGTGATAAATAAACGTGTGTTTTACTGTTGTTGAATCATTCTAGTCTGTATCACGACATGTATCGTATCGTGACCTCTGTATCGCGATACGTATCGTAATGTGAAGTAGTGTATCGTTCCGGCTCTACTGGGAACATATCGGACAAATGCCAAAATACTGGCTTCGCGCTTTCTCAGTGATCACGTGTTTCTATCGACAAGGAGCTAGCTTTCTGAAACAGCGACGAGATCTATACAACGCCAAAATTAGTTAGGATATTCTCGAGTACGACACGTTTCTGGCGGTATCATATCCAGCGGCACGCGACTAAAGGGAAATGACATGTGTCATTCCCGTCCTGAACAATATGTGATGAGGTCATCGAAATACTCATACAGCGTGTTACCCAATCGATACTTTCGGAATTGCAAGAAGCATAATATCATTCGGTTTGTAATAACTCATCCCCCGACACCACATCTATCAGCTCACTCGTTTTAAGAGACATCTTACAGTATGATCCAACATGACAGACAAAATGGAACGGACGGGCAAACGCCCCTCTTGATTTCTGTCAAGACTATGGTACAGATATTGAAGACTGCCAAGGCCATTGTTACGTCACCGTCTTATACACGAGCTGCGTGTACATGTACAACGACATGTTACGTCACCGTCTTATACACGAGCTGCGTGTACATGTACAACGACATGTTACGTCACCGTCTTATACACGAGCTGCGTGTACATGTACAACGACATGTTACGTCACCGTCTTATACACGAGCTGCGTGTACATGTACAACGACATGTTACGTCACCGTCTTATACACGAGCTGCGTGTACATGTACAACGACATGTTACGTCACCGTCTTATACACGAGCTGCGTGTACATGTACAACGACATGTTACGTCACCGTCTTATACACGAGCTGCGTGTACATGTACAACGACATGTTACGTCACCGTCTTATACACGAGCTGCGTGTACATGTACAACGACATGTTACGTCACCGTCTTATACACGAGCTGCGTGTACATGTACAACGACATGTTACGTCACCGTCTTATACACGAGCTGCGTGTACATGTACAACGACATGTTACGTCACCGTCTTATACACGAGCTGCGTGCACATGTACAACGACATGTTACGTCACCGTCTTATACACGAGCTGCGTGCACATGTACAACGACATGTTACGTCACCGTCTTATACACGAGCTGCGTGTACATGTACAACGACATGTTACGTCACCGTCTTATACACGAGCTGCGTGCACATGTACAACGACATGCAAGCATTCATCCTGGAAAATAATATTCTGGCAGACTTCATCCAGGGCGACCTTGTCGCGTACTTCGCAGTTGAAAACAAAAACTGCTGTCACGTTTCAATGACAACAGCTGCTTTTATGTATGCTTTGAGATTGACATTACATAGAAGTTATTATTAAATAGTAAATTAATATAACGGAATAGTTTTTGTTTGGAGAATATGAAATAGAATACGCATGTATAAATATTTCATAAGAGACTTTTAGGGAAATTGTACGCATAGGTCCGTCTAAAGAACAAGATTGGCGGCGATATTTATGAATATTTTCCAATAACTTAAGGGAAGCAACGGAGGAGACGAGTGTTGTCTATTACTGGCGAACAGGAAATGAAAATTACTATAAAAACGTCCACGTCTGCAAAAGTGCGTGTTGCTGCGTCCGCTTGGGTTACGCCAATCCACCTATATTTGAGATGCACGATTGGTTATGTGGGTTTTGGTGTGCTGTCGACTGCGTCAGAAATACGGTTCAGTCGTCCGAGAAGATATAAACGAAATGAAATGAAATGAAAACAAGAATATTTCGACGAGCGACGTTGCGTGATTACTGCACTCTTGATACCTAGCCTATGATTTTGGCTATTTTTGTTGTACACATATTAGTGCTGACGTAAATGACTTGTACCCTTGTTGGTACTAACATGTGATACAAGTCACGTATCACATCTCAGTGTACACAGCGACAGTCGTTGTCCTGTCTACCTGTCTAATGTCAACACATTAGCGGATTGCCCATTTACCAAACTATGCAGTAGTCAGATTAATCATGTTCGCTAAAGCCGGGAACCAGCTAAAGCAGAATACCTAATTGGTTCTAGCTTACAATAAGGTAATTATACACAGGGGCAAGTTGTTACAGATTCGAAAATATAGCACACATTTAGTTTAGAAGAAGAAATTAACGAGGTCTGGAAAATAATTACGTTTTAATCACCTAAAACTTTGTTTGGTATGTCCACATAATATCATCTCACGCAGCCACTTTTTATGTTTCGTGAATGAGACTTGAAAAATGTCTACTATATAGTACAAGGGGTTATGTCAAGTAGAAGTAAAACTAAAATTCAAGAGTTGTAATTGTTCAAGTGCGTTCAACTGCAAAAATTGTGTTTGTTGTTATAATTATATTGGGGCAAGACGTTACAATTGTATTGGGGCAAGTTGTTACAATTGTATTGGGGCAAGTTGTTAAAATTGTATTGGGGCAAGTTGTTATAACTGTTATAACTGTTACAACGCCCAGGCGGCTCGTGCCGATTCCCATCCAGCGAGTTGTGAGCTGACAATGACTGAAAGAACACAATTTATTTAACCACGACGTGTGAATGCTGTATTTCACTTGTGAAGCCTGGCGTACTGATTTATAACCAGTACTGTAAATGCTTGCTGCGTCAAATTTGTTTTACAAATATCTCAGAAGGGCGGGTTACATATAGATGGAAAATTGTTGGACTCTCGATATGCCAATGGCTTCTTTGCCTACTTGCCATCTGGGTGTCTTGCCTTGGATGGCAGTCTTGTTACATTTTAAAGGCACATACCTATTTGAGCAATCAATAAATATTGCACGATACATTGAAATGTGGATGTTCGTGTGCGTGTGCGTGAGTGCGTGAGTTCGTACGTGTATGTATCATTAAATCAAGTAGAATTACACACGCACGCACGCACGCACGCACGCACGCACGCACGCACGCACGCACGCACACACACACACACACACAGAGACGCGCCCACGCACACACGCACGTACGCACGAATGCACGCACACACATACATATATATATATATATATATATATATATATATATATATATATATATATATATATATATATATATATATATATATTACCATTCACTATTTCATACTCCATTCAATAGTTTATATTCCATTCACAATTGCTTGTTATCTAAGAACCCGGTGAATGAGTGCCCTTTGGTAACTAAACATGAAAAGCTTAGTATATGAAGCTGTGAAAACACTGTGCATAACATGTATAAATGTGTGCAATCCAATTAATATAATACCAGTAACATGTACGAGTGACACTTGCTTTGTGATCCACGCGTTCTTTGTTGTAACAACTTGTCCCGTTTACAGGGATCTCCTCCTTTCGCTGCAATCATCTTTGTTTTTGTACAAGGTCACTATCTTCGCATCGCGCATGTCCCGAAGAACCGCTCCCTGTTTCCAGCAGAGGCAGAGAAGTGCATGCAAGTGCACCTGTAGAGCACGTTTCCCGTACTAGATGACGTCACGTGTTATGGCGTCATTTCCAAGGGCTTATCCACTGGCAAGTGATTCGATAGCTTTGCTGAGTCCTTTCACTGTGGGTTCATTGTCTAGTTCTTATATAACGGGCACGTTCGTAATGGTGCCTAGTGCCTCCTTGGTGACAGTATTTTCTCTGGAGTACTGTACGAGGTAGTGCTCCACCCATCTTTCCATTTGTTTATTGTAGTCGGTGCTGACCTCCCCTGTCTTTGTTTTCAGTGGAGCAGTCTTCTTCGCGTATGGACCTGTTGCTTTCTTTATTCCATCATACATGCCCCTAATATTCCCTGTGTCGGAGGACAGTTGGGTGCTCTGGCAGAGTTGTGTCGGATGAGTGTGTGTCCGGATATTTCATCGTGTCAGGTTGACCTTTACATGTTACGGTGACACGCAGTGGCCTGATGTACGTCTCATCAAACAAGCTACAGGGCCTGTCTGTCACGCTCAAATAGCTTGGGATTAGTTACAATATTAATAGTTTCAATTCCAATATAACGTCACTCAAATGCGTCTTACTCGACACACCAATGTCGACTTTCCCTGACTCAGCGCCGTACATTTGACTGTAACTGCACCGGTTAACGAGGCTGCTCGCCCTGACCAATTTAAGGAAGTTAGCACACGGTCTACCACACACATACATCTATTCTTTGACATCCTTCGTCCAACACTATTAATGACAATTGCCTATTTCGCTTATTGGTGTTATGATATATGAAGAACTTCTCGCTAGAACAGACCATTCATCAGTAGTCTACGACTCTACGGCATCAACCGATACGGCTTCTTTGGCGAGTTACATAATGGGAGAAGAACAGTAGGCAGACCACACCTTCGCTTCAAAGATGTTCTACTAAAACGAAATGAGATATAATTTAATATCATGAGATGTTGTTGCCATGAACTGGCCGCGTTGGCGGGCCATGCTTCACACTGGCGGACCATGATCCACACTGGCGGACCATGGTTCACTCTGGCGGACCATGCTTCACATTGGCGGACCATGCTTCACACTGGCGGACCATGCTCCACACTGGCCATGACATTGACACCGAGAAACATCTCATAAACGCACGAATACGGCCACAAACAAAACAAGGACCAGTAAAAGCCATTGTCTCTTAAGACATTCCTGCGAAAAATAGCCTTTTAAGTTTGTATTATGTCGCATGACCTATTATTTGAATAGGAGACTCCTGTGGTGACATTTTAATAACAAACTCGATGAATTTGATAACAGAATTCTCGAAGACGCCATGTAATCTCAGTTAATCACACTCCTGCTGTGTGGTATACAGCTGTATGTGACAGTTTCAGCAAACGCACATTGTGTGCGGTCGTAGAATGCAGTGATATAAATCACCGGTTCGTTTTACCAACCATGTCGTGTTGCTCTAATCATTGGCAACATGCAATAATATCCGTTTACTGCATAGTATCATTACCGAATAAGATGCTTGCAAGTTCCACACGGCGTACACATAGCTCTATGGTTAATCGATAGACAACAAAGGCAATCACACGAACAGGTAAGACACGTTTGAAATTGAGGTCTGATATGTATGCTGTTTGAATAATGTCAACACGGTAAAACTGTCCGAGTCCACATTACAACAAATGTGTTAGTGCTACCACCATGTGGCCCTATTGTTAAGCAGTTTCTGTGAAAATATCTGGTGGAACAACGAACAGGGTCAAATCCTTAGTAATTGACATGGTGCTCAAGGGTAAAACTACCAGAGTCCTGGCGAACAAAGCTAGAACGATCACGGTCCTAGCGAACAAAGCTAAAACGAATGATAAGAGTCCAAGCTTAAGTATATATTCCCTCGGCATATATAATTTTATCTGATGTAGCACATAAAGAATGCACATTGAAGTTAGTTAGCTTAATTGTTTCACTACAAAATAATAAACTTTAGGTATAGAGAATGGACGGAAAATGAGTAAAACGATCAGAGTCCAAGCAAACCTATTTATAAAATTGATACCTCAATATGAAAAATGTGTGACTCTGATCGTGGTCTTTGTGGTCTTTGTGGTCTTTGTGGTCGTTGTGGTATTTGTGGTCTTTGTTATCTTTGTCATTTTGAAGCGTACATATTGATCCATTTTAATGAATGTATGACGTACGACAGCGACATGGTGTCAATGTATGACGTACGACAGCGACCTGGTGTCAATGCTTCTGTCCTCACTTCAGCTGCCTACACCACCACCAACAACAACGACAACAACAACAACAAAAACACAAACACGACCAACATCACCACCAGTACCACGACGACGACGACGTCCACCATCAACAAAACCAAAACCACCAGCACCACCACCACCACCACCACCAACAACAACAACAACAATAACAACAACAGCAACAACAAAACAATGACAAAACAACAACCGACACCACCGACACCACCAACACAACCAACACCACCAACACCACCAACACCACCAACACCACCAACACCACCGACACATGGTGTTTGAATGCTTCCTAGAGAAGGCGAGTTCGTTTTGAAAGGAACAGTTCTGTCAGGATGTGAAATGTAAATGGTTCTGAGTTGTCCTGAGCACTGGATACCTCGCCGTAAGAGTACACACATGCTTCATTGACCATATCCGTTGTTCTGCCACCAGGACGTTCGACACGATCCTCGACAAGTACGACGTGTACAAGGTGGAGACGATCGGTGATGCCTACATGGTCGTCAGCGGGCTGCCCGAGCCCAACGGCGAGAAGCACGCCAGCGAGATCGCCAACATGTCCCTCAACCTGCTCGATTCCATCTCAAACTTCTGCGTGCCGCATCTGCCAGACACCTTGCTCAAGCTGCGGGTCGGCCTGCACTCAGGTAATGTCCGTCACACTAATTGCCCGCGGGAAGTCAGTCATGAAGTGGGTCCATTCATGAGAGCTTAAGGCCGGTTCACTCGAGAGATTTTTGTCCCAGTTGATCGTGCGACACCTAGTGTGCGCAGCTAATTATTGTGCGCGTTTAGACACTGCGTGTGCAACCTATTGACTCGCGCCATTCTCCACTTGAGCTATCGGTCGCGCCGGTCGCGCCGGTCGCTGATTGGCCACTGCTTCAAAGTTGCGACCGACAGTCGGTTTAACTGGACTCAACGACACAATCGTAGCCACAAATCTACCTCAGTATTAGTCTCGCGAGGGCCGATAATTGCACCGTGAAATAGCCCGACAGCGTGTCGGCCAACCAATCGGGAAAATAGTCGTTCGTGTAAACCAGCATTTAGCGTCGTGGACCTGTATTTTAAACGTTTGCCTATTTATGCTATTGTTGTTTCCTTGAGAAGTTTATCGCATCATCAACATGAAGGGTGAAGCGCCTTCAAGTGGTCCTAACTACCGACCGGATAATCTGCTATGTAAGAGCATACCCTTTTGCTGACCGATAAACTGTCACCTTCAAAAAGCCCAGATCTATATCGTTTTCCAGTCCTTAATCTTTACAACATAAAATAAGTATGTTTCTGTTACATGTACTAGCATGTTAAATGTATGAAGTAAGACGAACAATTCGCATAAATGAACCGGGTGTACTGCATTACGTCATTTAATTTATTACGAAACTTTGACCCAAGTCAGATACCTGTGATTAGGAATAACTGCATGACAAACGCCATTCTAATTGTCCGTCTGCAGAGAACAACACGTGCTACTGGTCACTCAGTAATCAGCGATCAGGTGCAATTCGGTTATTGGTAATTATGCCGTGACATAACTGGATCTGAAGAATCAAACGAACGTCTCATGTATTTGATGCATCATCGGATCAGATGATTATCTATTTACCACGTTCATTGAATCCTTTTATGTCTAGTCTACTTCCACACTATCTTAGGCGTCCACACTATCTACGCACAGGAGATGCATTGCAATGATATACAGTAGACACTCACAATAGGCGCAATGGAATGACTTGACCGAATTGTTCCACCAGTGACACGAACTAATTTCACGGACCTAAGATAACAATAATAATAATATATATATATATGTATATATATATATATATATATGTATATATATATATATATATATATATATATATACACATATATATATATGCATATATATATATATATATATACATATATATATTTATATATATACATATATGTATATATGTATATATATATATATATACATACATATATATATATATATATATATATATATATATATATATATATATATATATATTATTTATATATATATATATATACATATATATATATATATATATATATATATATATATATATACATATAGATATATATATATATATATATACATATATATGTATATATATACATATATATGTATATATATATATATATATATATATATATATATATATATCTATATGTATATATATATATATATATATATATATATATATATATATATATATATATATATATATATATATATATATATATATATATATATATATATATATATATATATATAACATTAAAATTATTAATATATATCGGTCATGAAAACACAAGGAAAGTGATATACAAATTGTTACCCATAAGCTAATTAAACAGATATGTCTTTAAAAGGTTCAGGCAGCTCGTTCAGCTAAAACAACGTTCATCATGTTACAGTCCGCAGCAGCGGTACAATGATAAGTGGCTTATCCTTTGATCGTAATGAACAAGTTGGCTGGTGTTTTTTCACCATATCACTCATGTCTGCCGGTGCCGACCCATTAAGCACCATATACGTACAAGTGTTGATTTTGAAACGAGGCCAGTACATTTCTGGAAGCCAGTGCAGTTCACGTAACACAGGCGTTATGTGTTCGCTCTTGCGTGTCCGTGTGATCAGGCGAG
Organism: Lamellibrachia columna; assembly: GCA_963662155.1. Taxonomy (NCBI): domain Eukaryota; kingdom Metazoa; phylum Annelida; class Polychaeta; order Sabellida; family Siboglinidae; genus Lamellibrachia; species Lamellibrachia columna. Next base: position 31,776,473 of record OY759270.1, read on the forward strand.
CAGCGCAGTTCTGCACACGCTGCAAATGTTCAATTAGTTTCTGCGGAGAACCTTGCAACAGGGCATTTCTATAGGCGTCAGACCACAGTTGAGAATTGCATTGGTGGCCATGTTAACGTTTTGTCTGATTATAAGAAAACGTGACCATCAAAAATTCTTAAAATTGTCCACAGCAACTGCCATCATCTCGTTGATATACTGACCAAATTTTATCAAAATCACATACCTCCAGCTCTTTTAAATCGCCCCGACGTGCGATGCCTATAAATTTTGACAAAAATAGCCATGTATTCATGCGCCCACGTGGCCCATAGCAGAAAACTTCCCATAAATCCCTCCGCCAGTTAAACTCTTTAAAAAATGCACTGTTTCACAGCCAATAGCTTCTACAAACAAACCTGTGAATATTCCTGCTCAAAGGCACTCATGTCACATAATATTAATGTATTAACTTACCATTTTACAATTTCATACGCCCTACATTCGTGAAACAATAAACAGGAAGGTCAACTGTGGTCTTACCCCTATAGTCCAGGCGAGATGCTACCAGTGCCTGGATCAGAATCATGCTGTGTTGTATTGTATTGTATTGTATTGTATTGTATTGTATTGTATTGTATTGTATTGTATTGTATTGTATTGTATTGTATTGTATTGTATTGTATTGTATTGTATTGCCTGATTTGGCCAATGTTTCGGATATGGTAGAAACATGATTTCGATGTTGCGTTCACGAGACGTTTGTTATGTTGGCCTAATATTGAGAACGGACTTGGCGCATGCGTAGCATATCAAGCGGATAGGCTTCCAAGTTCATGTACACCTGAAAGTAGCATGCTAGCAGGATCGTAGGCAAAAATTTTCGCCCCGCTCTTCGTCTCTGGGACGAAAGGCCTGACGTGCATTTGCTAAAGCGCCATTTTGGCAGTTCCGTAGCCATTTGGCTACGGAACTAATAACTTAAGTTTTAAAACCGATACGCACTAACCGTTTCACATGTGTATTCTGTGACATAC